>JARGCV010000693.1:252500-547500 GCA_034064705.1 Bothrops alternatus
GAAAAACCGAGGGAGGGGAGGGAGGGAGGGAGGGAGAGAGGGAGAGAGGGAGGGAAAGGAAAAAATGAGGGAGGGGAGAGAGGGAAGGAAGGAAAAATGGAGGGAGGGAGGGAAAGGAAAAACCAAGGGAGAGAGGGAAGGAAGGAAAAATGGAGGGAGGGGGGAGGGAAAGGAAAAACCGAGGGAGGGGAGGGAGGAAAGGAGGGAAGGAAGGGAGGGAAAGGAAAAACCGAGGGAGGGAGGGAAGGAAAGAAGGAAAAATGGAGGGAAGGAGGGAGAGAGGGAGGGAAGGATCTGAGACTGTTTCCTGCCATGGCAATACATTAGTTCACTTGCTGGCTCTTCCTTTCTCCTTGCCAGAGCTCTGGGCTGTTATCAACAATGCAGGAATCCTGGGGTTTGTAGGTGATGGAGAACTGCTCCCCATGAGTTCTTACAAGCAGTGCATGGATGTAAATTTCTTTGGCCCTGTTGAATTATCCAAAATGTTCTTACCGTTACTCCGAAAATCCAAGGGAAGGCTTATTAACATCTCAAGCATGGCAGGTGAGTTATGTTCGTGTGTCCCAGCAGGTTGTAAATTTATAGACCGTCACCTGGGTTGGATTCTGTTCCCTGAGCAGCCACTTGTCTGACCCCTTCGAGCTGCCATGTGGGAGGCTTTCAAATTAATCACGAATCTAAGGATCAGAAGGCAGGAAAAAGCAGATAGGTCAATGCTAAACAATTGAGCTATCTAACATTCAAAAAGATTTAGTTTGGCACATTAGGGATAGGGCATTATTACATTCCTAATCTCAAAGTATTTATAGCCAGGTCAAGGCCAAAAATGCAGGGAAAATGTGGACTGGCCTATTTGTTTGCTGGCTTGTATATGTGTGTGTGTGTGTGTGTGTTATCTTTCGAAATTTGTACTTCTCTGAGTATTGCAATGGAGCTTGCCTAAGGCAAAAAAATAAGAATATTACATTATATTTCATTGCATTATCCAATCTTCTGCTCGGGACTTTTTTTTGCCTAAGGCAAAAAAACAAAACCCAAACCCATGTATTAAAGAAAGGCATGCATAGTTATTTACTTATTCATGAAGAGAACGTACAGAATTGCATTTTGTTGGCGTAACATTGCTTACGATTTCGCATGGATTCCAATAAACACAATGCAGGCTTGGTACCAAACCCATCAATTAAAATGGGACCTTTTTTTCTTCTCTATTAAATCCCATCTTCAGAAAGTCCCAAGCAGAAGATTGGATAATGCAATGAAATATAATGTAATGTTCTTATTTCCTGCACGATGAAAAATATTTCTTACAGGAAGAATGTGAATTTCTTGAGACTCTTTTGTCTGGGAACTAAAGAATTTTTTTATCCTTGCTAGCAGAGTTTCAAATTCCCTTTCAGACAGTTGAGATGGATGGAGTAAAAATGAGTCAATAGCAAACTTAGTTTTTTGTTTTTTTTTTAAAAAGGTGTAACCTCGCTGAATAACAGTGAGAGGGATCTTGGAGTCCTAGAGGACAATCATCTAAATATGAGCCAGCAGTGTGCAGCAGCAGCAGCCAAACAAGTCAACACAATGCTAGGCTGCATTAACAGAGGGATGGAATCAAGATCACGTGAAGTACTACCGTAGTATCACTTTACAAAGCTTAGTAAGACCACAGTTAGAATATAGCATCCAGTTTTGGTCACCATATTATAAAAAAGCAGAGACTCTGGAAAGAGTGGAGAAAAGAGCAATAAAGATGGTTATGAGAAAAGTTGAAGGAATTGAGTATATCTAGTCTAATGAAAAGAAGGACTGGGGGGGGGACACATGATAGCAGTATTCCAATATTAGAGGGGTTGCCACAAAGAAGAGCAGCGTCAACCTGTTCTCCAAACCACCTTGAAGGCGGAACAACAATAAATGGACAATTGCAAACTATCAAAATTTTAAGCAGAGAAATATTAGAAGTCCCATGGTGGTCCAAAACACTGAGTATCCAACTAATTTCTTAAAGGCCTGGGATACTTCAAACCTGGCAATATTCTTTTTCCAATATCTTTTAAGGAAAAGAAGGAGGAGAGGGGGAAAAGAAAGAGAGAGAAGCATTTCAGAATTATATTGATCCAGCAAGAACTTAGACCTTTAACTTGTTTGCTGCTAAGCATTTTGTATTTAACTTCGGCTTAGCGTTTAGCTTTTCCTTAAGCTTTTAGTTCTCCTTCAGTGAGCCACTGTTTTGATTTCTCTGGCAGGAGGAATCCCAATGCCATCGTTTGCTGCTTACAGTGCCTCTAAGGCAGCCCTCTCCATGTTTTCCGGCGTTATGAGGCAGGAGCTGTCCAAGTGGGGCATCAAAGTTGCCGTTTTTCACCCATCAGGCTTCAAAACATGTAAGTTCTCCATCCATCAGGCGTCAAAACACGTAAGTCATGAGTTGTCCATCCATCTTTCTCCAAACTCACAAGAAAAAGACACCTCCAGAGGAACCAGGGTTCACAAGCCAACATCAGAAATTGAACGTCAGTCTCGTTTCAGCCCTAGCAAAGGTTAGCCTGTTTTTGCTTGTTTGAGATCCGAGATTCAGTTTGTCTCAGCCCTAAGATGCAAAGCGCATTCTTTCTAAGAGTTTGCAAACTGTCTTTTTCCAAAGGAAGACTTCAATGATTTATTCTTCCCTAGTTCAGGTCTAGGGTCACTCTTCTCAGATTCATAAATACCCCTTCAGCTTTCTCTGACAAGTTTCCTAGAAGGTACTTTTATACAGAGGCTGGCTGTCTAATTTCCCCCCCCAAATTTTATTTATGATACAGTTAAAAACAAACAAACATTGGATTTGACGTGACATTCCAGTATATACATTCTTATCCGATTGTTCCACTTTTTACAATGACTTCTTCATCTCTACATATACATCTAAGATTTATACACAGTACTTATTCTAAAACAAGATAACATATATTTCTATCTTAACATTCATCCTTAATCCCAACCATCCTCTTCAAATTCCTCCATGCAGTAGAATTTATCCCAGGTTTCGTAATAAACTGATCCACATTTATCTTTTAATATCGTTGTGAGCCTATCTATTTCCACACATGCTAATATTTTATGTATTAACTCTTCCTCTGTGGGAATTTCCTCGCTCTTCCATCTTTGTGCAAAAGCGAGCCTAGCTGCAGTCAGGATGTGTAGCAACAGGTAGATTGTTCCCTTGTCATATTTTTCTGTCGTTATTCCCAACAAGAAGAGTTGTGATAATACCGTATATCCCTCAAGCAGTTTCGTGTCCTGTGCCAATACTCACGGGCCTTTGGCAATTCCCACCGCATACGGTAATACGATCCTATTGCTGTTTTACATTTCCAGCATAAGGGTGAGATGTTTGAACCCATTTTGGCTGCTGGCTGTCTAATTTTGACATCACGTAGCTGAGGCAATGCTTTGCTTTCCATGGGAAGGTGGTTTAGGGGCTTTTAACTTGGTCCCCCCCCCGAATTCTTCTTCACCAATATATCTCATTCCAACCTGTGGAAGAAGCCTGGACAGAGTAGGTTTTCCTGCCATCTCCTCCTCTCTATTTTTCTTTATCGGATTTAGAATTAGAATTAGAATACTTTATTTGCCCAAGTGCGATTAGACACACAAGGAATTTGTCTCTGGTGCAGAAGGTCTCAGCATACCTGCAAAGCCACAGAATCATCATCATCAGCATACCAATGAAAGAAGGTAGTAAAAAAGACAATAACAAGGAGGATAATAATATAGAGAGAGAGGGGGGGGAGAGGGAGAGGGAGAGAGATTAGGCAGTACTGTGAGAATGACATTTATTTATTTATTTATTTATACTTAAACTGTTATATGCCACCCTTCTCCTAGGACCCAGGGCGGTTTACAAAACAATACAATAAAATTATACAATGGTTGACATGTTCAGCAGAGAAATGGCCCAAAGGGCAATGCCCTATAGTGCTGTCCCAAGGGGAGGAATTGAAGCAGTTTATGTCTAGGCAGTGAAGGGTGTGTAGATATTTTCTCAGCCCTCCTTCTGACCTGTACCATACACAGGTCTTCCCTGGAAAGCAGTCTGGTTGCAACTGTTCTTTCTGCTGGGTCTTAACTATCCGCTGGGAGTCTTTTATAGGAACAACTTCAAAGAGGCTAGGCATTCCAAAAATGAATGTGTTGGTTTTCTTAGCAATCGGGGGAAATCCTGAAGACTGGAAAAAGGAAGAACAGACGCTGCTGGAGAGCCTAGCTCCAGATGTGAAGAAAGATTATGGTGAGGATTACATCCATAAACTGAGGATGTTCTTTGGTCAGATGGCTTCGATTTGCTCATCAGATTTCTCGCCCGTGTTCTCTGATGTTCTACATGCTTTGCTGGCTGAGCATCCAAAAGGTTTATACACTCCAGGCAAGAATAGCTACACATTCCTTCTCATGTTCTGTTATTGTCCTCTCTGGTTTTATGACTTTTTAATGGACAAATTAATGGGGGCCCACATCTTGCCTTCTGCACTCCAAACACCAGAAAGAAAAAACAGGTCACAAGCTGAACAAGAAATCCATGCACCCGTCAAAAATGGAAGTTGATAGTCCGTCACAATTTTTGAAGATTCGTGCCCTTTATTCGATAAGCTATTCAGCCAATTACGCATCCTAGGAAACCAGTAAATAATAGACAGATGTAGAGGTATATATGAATATGTGTAGATTTAGGATGGTACAGAACAAAGAAGTTTTAACATTATAATAGCTAATATCTCATGATAATGCCTTCAGGGATTTTTTTTTTTTTTTGAGATAGAGATTAGCTTTTTCTGGAATTGTATTTTGTGTTTTGGGGCACTGCTGTAAAACTCTTCCTTTTTCCAAAGATTTATATCTAATTTCTCTGATCTTTTGTTGACCTAATCCAATCAACACATATTATATGTACACTATATTCTTTCCTCCCCCCATGATTTTGCTCCGGAGTTTATAAAAGAAAAATAAAACCATACTCACCTAAAATCTTCTAAGAACTCTAGGGAAAGAATGTGAATGATTCTATGCACGTATATGTTCTAATTACATGGATTCTTCCTTCCTAATCAGAGACCCAGAAAAATCTAAAAATCTCTGTTGCTTTGGCAGATGATCCTATGTTCAGGATCTCAGAATCGTATGAAGATTTATGGAGTAAAGTCTGTAAGTTTTGTTAGGGTTAGGGATAAATTGAGAATTATTAATCCAAACTATTTATTTTTGGGATGAAATCTCCATTGTCCAAAATGGCATGAATGTAAGGACCCACACTACTTTGCATCTTAAGAAGACAGAACTCTTGGAATATTCCTTCCAACAGGCATCCTTTATTAAGAGAAAATGATTGCAGGCATTCTAGACAGGACCTGGGGCCCAAGCCCTACGGCTCAAGGTTTTAAGGGGCCCCCAGCAGTCCCACCTCACCCCACCATCTTTCCAGCGACAATCTCAGACCTTACATGGAAGGGAGACTTCAGAGAGGAGCAAATAAAAGCTAATGGCCCCATTGTTATGATTTAGTCCTTTTGGTGAGATCCATATCCAGTCCCTTTGAAGTTGTGCCGAAGGAAGTGAGGGCCATAAAACTCCTTTGTTCACCCCCTTTTGGGGTTTTCCATAATCGATAACTAGAGATGAAATATAATTGGATTCTGACAATGTCTGGGAAATGGAGAAACTCTTTGGTTCAACCCTACACATGGGTGTTTATTGAGACAAAATATTTCTACCAGAATTCTTTGGATGGAGCTACTTCATTTGCTTGATCTACCCACCTCTTAGTGTTTATGGAGATTCTCTGTCATCCAGGTCATGGTTGTCCCAAAAGTTCTTTTTCAAAAGGCAACTTTTGCACTTTCTTTGTTTTTCCTTGAAGATGTTCCACATCTCATCCAAGAAGCTTCTGAAGTGGTGAAAGTTCAGTTCGGAAGAAACTTCTTGGATGAGAAGTGAAATGCCTCCAAGGAAAAACACCTTTGGGACATCCACCACTTAGCTATCAGTGGGAAGGTCTATCTCACCAATTTGAGAAGTTCCTCTTGAGTTAGATTTACCCAGGCCAAGCCAAAAAATAATTCAAACAGGTTTATGCTGGTTTCAAGATGCAACTCCCAAAAATGAATCTGCATCATACTGTTGCATTTTAAGACTTGCCAGTTCATGCTGGAGGCAGCTACCCTGGGTCAACCTGACCTGAGCTGCACAGAAGAAAGAACTGACGTCTGACCTGGTTCCTAAATTACTTGATGGAATCATCAAATCAAGAATGAGAAAACCTAAGAGATCATAAAAGTTTGTCATTAACAGTAATAGCAGCCACAGGCAAAGGTTATACTATGCTTGGGCAGGTTTCAAGAGTCTAGTGACAAGGAAGAAGAAGAAAAAAAAAGACATGGAAACATTTATTTTGCAAATAGCGGTTAGCAGAAATGGTTTCCTGCACAGGAAAAGGAGCTGCAGGCCACTATCTCTTTAAGTGTCATTGTTTTAGACTGCCAATCAGATTTCTGAAAGAAGATGGGGTTGGCCAACTTCCCAATGCCTCCTCCTATAGTTGTTTATTTATTGCAACCCCTGGAATCTCCTGAAGTCACATGCCTGAGGTCTGGTGAAAATGCCTAAACATTGGTGATGTAATTTCCTACAAATTTCTGAGCCAAAAAGAGAGAGTCAGGACAAGCTGTTGAATATACCTTTGGGAGGGAGGGAGAGAAAGAAGGTGGGTCACAACATCATTATCCTGACCCATGTGATTTCCAGCTGGAAGAGGGAAAAAAAAATCCAAAACGACGTTTCCTTGCCCTCCACACTGAAAAAAGGTTGTCTGTTCTATCATGCTGAGCACAAGTTTTAGCACAATTGTTGACAGGCATTAATTACTCAAGGATGTTTGGTCAAAGATGACTTATCCGAATTCCATAGCCCACTGGCCAGTTGCAGGAAGCCAAAAGGGATCATTTATGAAAAGAAGCAATAAAAGAAATAGAAGATGGGGAGAAAGTCGGAGAGGAAAATGGAGAGTGAATATAAAATTTGCAGTCTATCTGGGATGCTGCCCACCTTGGATACTAATAAAGGAGAATATTGGTAGCTCAGGGTTGAAGTGAGGGGTCCTTGGGTGCACTCTGAGTTGAGCGGTTTTCTTGCAGAGAGTTCGTGACCCAAACCAGGTAACATCAACAGCACTGATTCATTACTACCGGTAGTTGGATAATGAAACGTCTGCAAGAAAACCACCAAGCTCAGAGAGCACCAAGGGCTCGCTCACTTGTGGTTGTAAGTCCAGGACTATCTGCACATTGTCCAGTACATCAACAACTACGGTCACTGAAGAGAATCAAGTTGACGCAAGACCGACCTTCAGGGAAGCCGATGCAGACTTGCCTTCAACTGAGAAGAAGCCAATGCAGCAGAAAGACAGGTTGTTGTCTGAAATATTTCAGTACACTTTTGACCATCAAAAACAAGAACCACCAATCGCGAGGAAAGATCTCACAAATAAACCCCATAATTTTATTGTTAAAGTAAGGGGTGGCGTTGGTTAAAAAAAAAAGCTACCTCAAAGTAATTTTTAATTAAACAATATCTTAAGGCAGTGTGAAAAAAGCAGAGCAGACATTGCGTAATCGTTGCGTTTTTAAATTGTCGGTAAAAGTGAAGTCACATAAATGAAGGATGAAAGAGATGGACGGAACCCAAAAAAAGGGGGGGAGATTTAGATATGAGATGTAGATGAATATTTAAGAAATACAGGACATGGTGTGCTTGTGGTGCCAGCAAGGATCAAGGAAGGAGATTTCTTACTGATAAAATAAACAACGTAAATATTGAGATATTAGCAGGCTTTGGAAAGTTCCATCAAGCGTTGCTACAGCCCGAGACAGACAGATCTGGAGGAAAACTGCATTTTCTTTAGATCACGGTTCTCTTCCATAGCTGACATGCGCCGCTGTAGGTAGGGAAGTATTTTGGTTTATGTTGTTTTCAACCAATACTGCCAATGATCTCCAAATAACCATCTTCTCTTTTCTCTTTTCTATATATCTTCCACGCCTTTCTTTGGAACTGTAAATTCATGGTAAAATCTGTTTACCATTCAGACTTTAGAGGTTCCAGTTAAAGAGAACAGCCTATATAAGAGCACTAGTAAATATTTCACCAACTCTATAAAACAAAGTTTTTGCATTCTTTTTTTTAAAAAAAATCCCCTGATTTTAACGTAGAGTTTTTCCAGTTTGCCTTGTCATAAGTCTAATTAAATTGTGCCACCCGCATGTTTAGAAGCAGGGATGTTAGATGGGGCAACTGGGACACAGTCTAGGTTGAAGAAATTGGCCCTAACAGTATTGTCACTTGCTGACTGATTCACACAAACAACCCTCTAGGTTAACTGGAAACTAGGCTTTCAAAAATAAAATGGATGATTGTATTAAGTTGAATGGCATTTAACTTGAATTTTTTCTTTGTTTACATGGACAAATGTTTATCTAAGAATAAATATTTTTAATAATAAATAAATAAATAAATAAATAAATAAATAAAAAAAAATGGATGAGCGTGTGGCTTAAAGACACACTTTCACATATACTGCACAAGGGGGACCTATGACAGCCCAACATTTGGCCTAATGAATGGCCCTGTTTAAACACACACACACACACACACACACACACACAGAGAGAGAGAGAGAGAGAGAGAGAGAGAGAGAGAGAGAGAGAGAGAGAGAGAGAGAGAGAGAGAGAGAGAGAGAGAGAGAGAGAGAGTAGACACAATGGAACAAAAGAGATGCAATTTTGTTAGATTATTCTGCTTGCAGCAAGGGAGCGCATCTCAGAAGACCCTGCAGCAGTGGAACATTTTTTCAAGAGTATCCTTGTCCAAAACCTTTTCCCTTTGAGAAACCTGCCCCATAAATTAGAGATTAACATAGCTTCTGAGTCAATAAAGAACAATCTGGAGAGCGAAACATATCTGCTGATTTATCGATTCCTTTCCTTTTTTGGTCAGCCATGAAATGGACAACTGACTACAGAACAACACTGTTAGAGGTCAACAAGAGAGTTCTCATTCCCCCTACCCCAAAGTCCTGAACTGTGGCTACGCAACATTTTTATGTACAAACCCCCCCCACCAAAACCCTGCTGGGACCTATGTTGCCCCGGAAGCATCTTGGACACACAAATAATTCTAGAATCTGATGCTTTGCACCACAAACTTATATGCCGCCCTTCTCCCAAGACCCAGGGTGGCTCACAACGAGAATACAAGTGAAAACATAACATAAAATCAATTAAAATTACCAATTACTATGTAAAAACTAGGTAATTCACCACACTCACACAACACACAATCACAGTCAAAGGCCCAGGGGCAGAGTGCAGCTCACACGCCCCAAACCTGTCTGCATAAATGTGTCTTCAACAGTTTCCGGAAAGCTAGGAGGGAGGGAGCAGTACGAACCCCTGAGGGAAGCTGGTTCCAGAGGGCTGGGGCAGCAACAGAGAAGGCCCTAACCCTACGGTAGGTCCCGCCAGACGACATTGTCTAACAGACGGGACCCGTAGGAGGCCAACCCTATGTGCCCTAACCGGTCGCTGGGATTCATGAGGCAGAATTCATGAGGGTTACACAGCATCACCACTAGATGGATCCGTGGCTGGCTAACCGGCTCTACTCAGCGTGTGGTTCTCAATAGAACCGCATCTACATGGAGGGAAGTGTGTAGTGGGGTGCCCCAGGGCTCTGTTCTGGGCCCAGTGCTCTTCAACATCTTCATCAACAATTTGGACGAGGAGATAGACGGGGAAATCATCAAATTTGCAGACGACACCAAGCTGGCAGGAATAGCCAACACTCCAGAAGACAGGCTTAGGATACAGGAGGATCTGGACAGACTTGAACACTGGGCGCTATCTAACAAAATGAAATTCAATGGTGAAAAAAGTAAGGTTCTACATTTAGGCAAGAAAAACCAAATGCACAGGTATAGTTTAGGGGGTACCTGGCTCAATAGTAGTAACTGTGAGAGGGATCTCGGAGTCCTAGTGGACAATCACTTAAATAGGAGCCAGCCGTGTGCTGCAACTGCCAAAAAGGCCAACACAATGCTGGGCTGCATTAACAGAGGGATAGAATCGAGATCATGTGAAGTATTAATACCACTTTACAATGCCTTGGTAAGGCCACACTTGGAATACTGCATCCAGTTTTGGTCACCACAATGTAAAAAAGATGTTGAGACTCTAGAAAGAGTACAGAGAAGAGCAACAAAGATGATCAGGGGACTAGAGGCTAAAACATATAAGGAACGGTTGCTGGAATTGGGTATGTCTAGTTTAATGAAGAGAAGGATGAGGGGGGACATGATAGCAGTGTTCCAATATCTCAGGGGCTGCCCCAAAGAAGAGGGAGTAAAGCTATTCTCCAAAGCGCCTGAGGGCAAGACAAGAAGCAATGGATCATGGAAACTAATCAAGGAGAGAAGCAACCTAGGTAGAACTAAGGAGAAACTTCCTGAAAGTGAGAACAATTAACCAGTGGAACAACCTGTCTCCAGAAGCGGTGAATGCTCCAACGCTGGAAGTTTTAAGAAGAGACTGGACAGCCATTTGTCCGAAATGGTATAGGGTTTCCTGCCTGAGCAGGGGGTTGGACGTGATGACCTCCAAGGTCCCTTCCAACTTTTATTATTGTTATTATTGTTATTGTTGTTATTATTATTAAAATCTCTGCCATAATTACACACAGAAGAACATTTTTTGATTGACAGAAAAGATTGCCTTTTCTAAAAGAGTAAGAGCCGGCAACCATTCCTTGACATTTGAAATAATATTCTTCCCCTTTCTTTCTATACTTTTTTTTTTTTTTGCAACTTCTTATCAAATGCATCTCTTCCCAGAAAAATTCTGCAGCTGCAATGGACACCTTCATGAACCAAGAAAAAGAGGTTGCTGCTTTAATAAGCTGTAGACATCTACCCTAATGCATGGATGTCCCTTTGAATCCCACGTGCTGGTATAAACCCTGAACTGAAAGGAATAAATGGTCTTAAATCTAGTTATTTCACCGTGAAAAGCAGATAGAGATTGAGAACCAGAAAAGAGAGTTTTGTTTTGTTTTGCTTTTGTTTTTTTAAAGCACCAACTTTGGTGGCACTTCATTTTCTACCGTACAGAGTAATTACAGTCTCTGTCAGACAGGAGTGAATTTACCAGCTCAGGTAGACGTGAAAGGGGTTCTTGGAAATTACAAAGTGAGCAGCAGCTGAAATGAGATGCGTTTCTTCCTTGCTGATGGATTGTCTCTTCCTATTTGGGAAGATGAGTGGTGAGAAAGTGTGAAGATGGCCTTTCAGAGGAGCTAGAAACAGAAGGCATCTGGGTTTCCTAACCCTTATTCTGTAGGGTTTTTTTTATCATGGGCAAACTGGCTTCATCTTTGAAGACGGGCAAAAACAAACGAACGAACAAACGAACGAGCTAATGAATAAAATTAAACAAATTAAATAAATTTTATTATAATAAATAAGTTTTCAAGAAGCGGTTGGACAGCCATTTGTCTGAAATCATAGAATCGTAGAGTTGGAGGGGACCTCCCGGGTCATCGAGTCCAACCCCCTGCCCGAGGCAGGATTCCCCAAACCATCCCAGGCAGATGGCCGTCCAGTCTCTGCTTGAATACCTCCATCGAAGGGGAGCTCACCACCTCCTGTGGCAACCTGTTCCACTGGTCGATCACCCTTACTGTTAGAAATTTTTTTCTAACATCTAATCTGAATCTTTTCCCCTGCAGTTTCATCCCATTGTTTGTAGTCCTTCCTTGGGCAAGTGAGAACAGGGCTGATCCCTCTGCTCTGTGACAGCCCTTCAGGTATCTGTAGACAGCTATCATGTCTCCTCTCAGTCTTCTTTTCTGTAGACTAAACATTCCTAATTCCTTTAACCATTCCTCATAGGACATGGTTTGTAGACCGTTCACCATCTTGGTAGCTCTCTTTTGAACCTGCCCCAGTTTGTCAGTGTCTTCCTTGAACTGGGGTGACCAGAACTGGACACAGTACTCCAGGTGAGGTCGGACCAAGGTAGAAACCAAGGTATGAAATGGCATAGGCTTTCTTGCTGGAGTAGGGGGTTGGACTAGAAGACCTCCAAAGTCCCTTCCAACTCTTGATATTCTGTTAATCAGACACATTATGGGCAATAAGGAGAGCACACATGATCAGTGGGAAGTATTACCTTAACTCAGGCTGACATCAAACAGTTCTGCATCCTGATTCAATGTGATGGAAGCAACCTCTCTCTATATATATACATATATATCTGTCACCCACCAAGAGAAGTCTGAAAAACCATCAGGGAACATCTTCTGCTATGGAGTCAGAAAATAAGGGTAGGTAGGTAGCCATATGGCTGGTTGAAATGGCTCCTTTGACAAGGCAGCTATATTGCTCGACAGAGGGAGAGGAATCAAAATGAAGCCTGAAAAAGCAGAATTAAGTTTACCCTGCAAATCTGTCCTGTAGGTTTCGTTGACCCAGCAATGCCTAAGGCAGGGGTAGTCAACCTTGGCTCTTTGATGACTCGTGGACTTCAACTCCCAGAATTCCTGAGCCAGCATGGGGGAACTATAGCCCCTTCATGACTTGTAGACTTCAACTCCCAGAATTCCTGAGCCAGCATGGCTCAGCTTGGAAAACTCTTCCTTTCCCCTCAGCATGGCTGGCTGAGCAATTCTGGGAGTTGAAGTCCACGAGTCATAAAAGAGCCAAAGTTGCCTACTCCTGCCCTAAGGCCTAGAACCATAGCCAAGCTGCTTAATATGGCAAAAAAGTCCTTTTATCCATAGGAGGTCAGCCAAGAACACATAGGAACGGTACAATAATAACGGTACAAAAACAACAATAATACTCTTATCAACCAGAAAAGAATGCAATTAATATCTGTAGCACACAGGCTGCTTACAATATGCTTAGCTTGGGCCTGGCTTTGGAGATCGTGGATGGTGATACCTTGGTAAGAAAATACCTGCCAGAAACTAAGAAAGTGGAGTCAATATCTCCTCCCTCCATTACGCCAAGGCTCCGTTGTCTGATTCCATTTGGCCTTAAGAATGGGGAATGAACGAATGACTTGGTAAAGTGGCGGGACTTTCAGAAAAGTTTACTCAGTGCTGAAGAAGACAAAAGGCACCAATAAAGGAGAAAAATTGCAGCTCAGGGTTGAAATGAGGAGTCCCTGGTGCTCTCTGAGCTTGGTGGTTTTCTTGCAGACATTTCATGACCCAGCTAGGGAACATCATCAGTGCTGGAAGGGAGTGGGGTTTGTAGAGAAGGAAGAAGACTGTGAGGTCCTTGGTGCTCTCTGAGTTTAGCTGTTTTCTTGCAGACATCCATTACCCAAACTAGGTAACATCATCAGTGCTAGTAAGGAGTACGGTTTGCTGTCAATTTATATTTTGGTGGCTTGTCCTGTCAATATTGAAGGTGTAAGGACCCACCCCACTTTGCATCTTAAGAAGACAGAACTCTTGGAATATTTCTTCCAACAGGCATCCTTTATTAAGAGAAAATGGTTGCAGGCATTCTAGACAGGACCTGGGGCCCAAACCCTAGGGGTCAAGTTTTAAGGGGTCCCCAGCAGCCCCACCCCACCATCTTTCCAGCGACAATCCCAGACGTTACATTTCCACCCCCTTTTTCCTCACTGCCGGTAGAAGGGAGACTTCAGAGGGGAGTAGATGAAAGCTGATGGCCCCATTGTTATGGTTAGTCCTTTTGGTGGTATCCACATTCAGTCCCTTTTGAAGTTGTACCAAAGGAAGTGAGGGCCATAAAACCCCTTTACTCACCCCTCCTTCCCCTTCATCGTATGACAGAATCCAGAGAGGGCAGAAATGGGGTTTTCCATAGTCGATAACTAGAGATGAAATATAATTGGATTCTGACAGATGGGGTTGATCTTAAGAGATTCTGTGGTAGGGCTGTTGGCTCTTTGGCAGTTTGTTGATTGGGGGTGTCTTTTACTTGATTGTGCATTGAGTAACAAATAAACATCAGACCAACAATCAAGTCAACGATATCCCAAATCAAGAAACTGCCACCCTCCTTATTAGCCCTGATGATGTGACCTAGTTTGGGTAATGAAATGTCTGCAAGAAAACAAGCAAGCTCAGAGAGCACCAAGGATCCTTTGAAGACAAGAGGCTGAGAAGGAAACTTCAAATAAACACATTTTGATCTTGTTTGGTATAAGATGGGGCAAGGCGAAACTGTAACAGGTTTCAAAACTCTTTATTATCCTACCATACCACAATAAAGAACTTTTTTGGAATCCCTGCTGTGGTCCGTTTCTTAACTTAGCCTTGCTTCAAAAGCTTGACAGCAACAGACGCTGGAATCCTTCCAACGTCCATCTGGAATCTAACCTGTTCGCCTACCCTTAGGAGTGCTGCTTTGCACAATGGTTTAATGAGATTAAAGAAGAAGACAACACATTTCCTTCTTAGCACTTAGACTTATATACTACTTCACGGTACTTTACAGCCCTCTCCAAGCATTTTACAGAGTCAGCACATCGCCTCCTCCCAACAATCTGGGTCCTCATTTGACCGACCTCGGAAGGATGGAAGGCTGAGTCAGCCTTGAGCCAATGAGACTTGAACTTCTGAACTGCTGGCAGCTAGCAGAAGTAGCCTGCAATGCTGCATTCTAACCGCTGCGCCACCATGTAGCCCATAGTTGCTCTCCACAGTCTTTCCAGTAACATGTCTATGGAGGTTCTCAGTCATCCAGGTCATGGTTGTCATCCAAGAAGCTTCTTCAACTCTGACTAGATGGTGGGGAGTGGAAGGACACAGGTAAACCTCCCAATGGTTTCTGCGACTCTCCAAAGGAATGCAAATGACCATCTGTCTGTAAGCAATATACATCCTTTCACTCCCCACCATTTAGTCAGAGCTGAAGAAGCTTCTTGGATGAGAAGCAGAACGATCTTCAAGAAGGAACACAGGAAAGCCTAGTTGTCTCCTGAATAAAAGCACCCTTGGGGCTTCCCAGGAACATCTATGAAGGAGGAAAGGAAAGCTTTGTCATTCATTTGTTCACCAAGCAGGGCAAGACATGGCTGCGGGCTCCCCAAAACAATTTTTTCCCCCAGCCACAATTGTTACAGCCTGAGCCATCCTATCTGCTTGCCCAGAACTTCAGAGAAGTAGCTGAAAGCACTGTGCTCTATGTCGGACTTATGAATAAACACTTGCATTGTTCGACTTGCAAAATGGATGTGGTCCCAAACAAGCTGAACAGGAATCTCGTGTCCTGCAATTCAAGAATTTCACTTGCCAGTAATCACAGCCAAGAATGTATTGTCCAAATCTAGGACTTCTAAGTACTTGGAATAATCATCAACTGCAAGAAGAAATGAATGTTCTCTTAATCCAAAAATACTTCCTGCCTTGATGTGCCAGTAGAGTAGGGGAAACTGACACATCTAAACTAAAGACTAAAAAAACGGTTGCAGGAACTGGGTATGTCTGGTCTAGTGAAAAGAAGGACCAAGGGTGACATGATAGCAGTCTTCCAGTATCTGAGGGGCTGCCACAAAGACGAGAACACTATGAAGTGGTATATAACTCTAAGTTCTATTGCTATTGCTATCCTCTTTCAGAGCTAAAGGAGACATGGTACAATCATACATTCCTTCTTAGTGCAACACACACTAACAATTGTATACTTATAAACATCCCAATCCGTTTCTCACTTTACAACCGTCTGTAACCACTCTTCCAGATTTAATACATATCCCACCAAGGGCGGTGAGGTTCACCAAAGGGTGCCTTTTTTACCATCCCTGATAGAGATTTTGCTAATTGCCGAGAACAAACATTAGCCTCAAGATTTGTATTTATCTTCAACAGTACTGACATTCCAGCCAAAAAACCCGCTTTTGGCAGAGAATTTGGAACACCATGTGCTAAATGTTGGCTAAGCCAAAACCTGGGTGGATTCCTTGAAAGCTAATTGTAGAGTTAGTTTGCGAAATTATTATTTTACATAATAAGAACCAATTGGCAAAATATTAGATGCTAAAGTTCATCCAAATCAATTGAAAGGGCATTCAGTCTGATAGAACAACTTGATTTAATTTTCCGTTTTTTAAAATTTTTTATTAAGTATATATTTGTAAATGTAAACAAAGGAAAAATTCAAGTTGAATGCTACTAAACTTAATACAATCATTTTAAACTTGTAAACATTCTTTACTCGGTATATCAAGATTTAACTATAAGCAAGATACATTTTCTTTGATTGATGTTTCTCTTGTATGTAGTCTATCCATTTTTTCCAGTCCAATATATATATTTCATTTGAATGATCCTTCAAATATGCAGATATTTTAGCCATTTCTGCCATATTTATGACTTTCAAAGTCCATTCTTCAATAGATGGTAATTCTGGTTTCTTCCAGTATTGTCCCACCAACAGTCTCGCTGCTGTGATCAAGTTCAAAATTAAGTTTGTCTCTATAGTGGTACAGTCTTTTATGATCCCTAACAAAAACAACTGAGGTAGAAATTCAATACGCTTTTTCAAAATGGTTTGAAGTGTCCACCATATTTTTCTCCAAAAAGCTTTAATTTTTCTACAGGTCCACCATACATGAAAATACGTAGCATCCATACTTTCATATCTCCAACATTTAGGTTGGAGGTCAGGATAGATATATGATAGTTTTTTCGGATCTAGATGCCATCTATAAAACATTTTGTAAAAGTTCTCTCTTAAATGTTGCGCTTGTGTAAATTTTACATTTTTTACCCAAATTCTCTCCCACGTTTCCATCATGATAGGTTGCCCAAAATTTTGTCCCCACTTTATCATACAATCCTTGACTAGTTCAGTTTCGGAGTCAATTTCTATCAATACATTATACACTCTTTTGATATGCATGGGCCTTTGTTCTCTAACTTGTTTAATTAAATTCTCATCTGTTAGGGATAAACCCTTCTTCAGGTCTTTTTGCCATCTGGACTGCAATTGTAAATATGAAAACCAGGTACAAACTATTCCTTCGTCTGCTAGCATATTCGATGGCTTTAATGATAACACATTTCCTTCTTTCATTACAAGTTTACTATAGGGCACCACATCTTGTGCTTGTACTATGTTTATGTTCCCTATTGCATGTCTGGGGACCGTCCAAATGGGAATCTTTTCATGTAGTAAGTACTGATACTTCTTCCAGACACGCAACAGCAGGTTTCTCAGTGTGTGCTCCTTGAAGCTCTTATCCACCTTCTTGTCATACACTAAATATGCGTGCCAACCATATAGTAAATCATGCCCTTCAATATTCAGTATTCTATCATTCGATAGATTAACCCAGTCACTCAACGCCACTAGAACCGCAGCATAAGAACATAAGAAGAGCCATGCTGAATCAGGCCAAAGCTCATCGAGTCCAGCATTCTGTGTCACACAGTGGCCCACCAATTGTACATGGGGATCTTGAGCAGAAAGAGAAGGCAAAACCCTCCCTTTCCCTTGACCCCCATCAAATGGTACCCAAGGGAATCCTGCCTGCCTCAACCAACATAGAGGCGGCTCATGGACATCCGTTTTAATAACCACCAATACACTTTGCATCCATGAATCTATCTAGCCCTGCCTTGAAGCTGTCAAGGCTGACAGCTGTCACAACCCCTTCAGGAAGTGAATTCCATAAATCAACAACCCTCTGGGTGAAGAAATATTTCCCTTTATTTGTCCTCACTTTCTTAGCTATGAGCTTTAGGGAGTGCCCCCTTGTCCTGGTATTGTGTGATAGAGAAAAGAATTTTTCTCTATCCACCTTTTCTATCCCATGCATGATTTTATACACTTCGATCAAGTCACCCCTTAAACGCCGTCTTTCAAGGCTGAAGAGACCAAGGCGTTGCAATCTGGTTTCATAAGGGAGGCACTCCATTTCCTTGATCATTCTTGTTGCCCTTTTTTGCACCTTTTCCAGTTCCATTATATCCTTCTTGAGGTGCGGTGACCAGAACTGTACACAGTACTCCAAGTGTGGTTTCACCATCGATTTGTACAGAGGCAATACAACACTTGCTGACTTATTTTCGATTCCCTTCCTAATCATGCCAAGCATGGAATTTGCTTTTTTTTTTTACTGCTGCTGCGCATTGGGTTGACATCTTCATCGAGCTGTCCACCAAAACCCCAAGATCCCTTTCTTGGGTTGTCTCAGAAAGTTTGGTCCCCATCAGTTGGTAAGTATAATTGGGGTTCTTTGCCCCGATGTGCATAACTTTGCACTTGTTTAGGTTAAAATGCATTTGCCACTTTGTTGCCCACTCACACAATTTCTTTTTTTTTTAAAATAAATTTTTATTGGTTTTTTAATTTTTACAGAAAAAGAAAAATACTCAAGTCACATCGTAATGTTAATATAAACAATCATCCATAAACAAAACATAAATACAAAATTCAATCAATACATCTAGTAATAATAACTCAACTGAAAATAATCATAAACCACTTTTACTAAGCAAATAACATAGCTGCTCGGTACCCGCACCACCACATCCCCTTAACCCTAACCTTCCCCCCTCACTTACCAACTATCTACCTACTTTCTTCCCTCCTTCTCTGCACTTCTCTGTAGTCCACCCACCTATCCCTACTCATCCCCCCTCTTACCAACTTTCTTTCTACTTACATATGCCTTCACTCCTCCTTCCACTTTCCATCAGATGTGGTGCCCAGAGGCCACCCGAGCAAACCCTTAATAACTATAATTATATATTCTAACTTCAACCCCAATTACAGTTGAGAAAAACATAATATATATAATTATAAACCCCCCCTACCCCCCCCCCCGACTTCCCAGAATGAATACAGGGTAAAACAAAAGAAAACCCAATACATCAAACAAAATTATTATATAATCCTAACAAGAATTTTAAACTATATACTAAATACAATCTCTACCTTACATTTATTCAACCTTATCAATTCAAATATATAACTAATCCGTCAATCAATCCATCTAATGTCAAACCTTAAATCATTTCAATCCATTAAGCATTAAACAAACAAATCATCTTGTTAAGAATAGTAGTTTTCATTTACATATCTAATCCATCAATCTAAGTCAAACCTTAAATCACTTCAATTCATTGAGAGGTTGTATAGAATCACCCAAACAGCCAAATTTAATATACATCTTCCAGTAATCACCCTCTTTTTTTTTTTCTGCACTATTTTATTAAAATGTCTCAAGTAAACAATTTCTACATTAGTCAGTTTCCCTTCAGTGTCCCTATATAACAAAATAGATTTCACATAACTTTACATATATATTTGGCCTTCTAGTGAATTTTAGATGCTCTAACTTAAAAAAATCCATCACCGACTAAATGAACAAGTACATATTAATGTTGTCAATTACTACAGTAATTGAAATCCCTGATATTTTTATCTGCTTTAGTCTCTGAAAGCTATTCCAAGACTTCTGGAATTTCGCCATCATCCACAATGAGCATGTGAAGAATTCCTTCCCTTCTCTTCCCACTGCTGATAGCTTTGATATAACAGTTGTGCTTTCCAATACTGAAATGTGTTTCTGTCCCGTCTTCTACAAATTCACCCGCTGTCTCCACTTTTTTACCATTGCACCAAACATCCATTGTGTCTTTCTCTAAAACAACTCTAAAATCTGTACCATCTAGGTGTAATACCCAAGTGTTTGTTGTTTTTGACCGATTCTCCAGATATTTCTTGAGACTTTTTCCATCTATTTCCAGAGTATATTCATATGCAAATCCACTGACTGCATCAATATTAATAGTAGCCTTTGTGTTAGCAGCTCCAACTGTAAATGTCTCCTTTCCCACTAATTTAAACATCCATTCTTTTCTTATTATTTCCTTTCCATCTACATACACAACACGCTTTCCTGATGTGGTCCCATGTTCAAATTCAATTTTGTGAACACCATCACTCAGGCCTACTTCCCAGACAGCTACCAGGTCCGTCATTCTGTCTATGTAACTGTCTCAGGGACAGAGCCTCTCGCCTGCCTGTCCAAAGCGAGGCCTGGTCCGGGTGGGAAGAGGGCCCCGCTGGCTTCACGTGAGGATAGCGCGTCTCCCAACCCGAGGAGGAGAGAGGGACGGGGGCAGCGGCTTCTCCCCCTTTCCCCAAGAAACCCCGCTGCGCCTCCCGCGGGGCTTTTCACGTTCCTGAGAGCCCGCGACTCTCAATATGGCGGTGCGGCCCGGGAGAGGAAAGCCAGCGCGTCGCCTGGAAAGCGCAGTCGGCGCATCTCTCCTGCCCTGGCAACAGGCGCGCATACGCGCTGGGCCCGGCCGAGAGACGCGTCCCGGAGCCTCCGCTGCCCGCCCGAGCGCCTCCTCATCTCTGCCGACGCCGGGCTTCTCCCCTAATCACCCTCTTTTAACATTCTAAACAATCATTTCAAACCATTAAACATCAAATAAATAAATCATTTTTTTAAAAAAAACAATTAATATCAATATACCCCTCAATTCAAAAAATACGTTCTTAATCAATTTAATATATATCTTCCATTAAACATCCTCTCTTACATCTTACTCATAAACTTGGTCCTTGAATCAGCCCATAATCTTAGATTGCCCTTAATTCCTTACATATAATTTTAAATTTCACTTCTTCAATCAGCTTCTGGGCTTTCTCATCTGTCAGATAAACCTCCATAACAAATACAGTCTATTTAATCCATTTCTAACTTGCATTCCTTCAACCTTATCAAATCACATAATGCATATCTACCCCATCTATCAATCAATCTAATGTCAAACCTTAAATCATTTCAGTCCAAGTACATTCTTAGTCAATTTAATTATTTCTCCCATTACTCATCTTCTCTTACATCTTGCTCATAATCTTGATCCTTAAATCAGTCCATAATTTTAAATTACCCTTAATTCTTTTAAATTTCACTTCTTCAGTCGAATTCTGGGTTTTTTCTTCTGCCAGGTAAACCTCCATAACAAAGCCTCCCTTCCAAATAATAAGTCTCTCTTTTTTACTTGCAATATCATTTGAATCCATATAAACCATCTTAACCTTTGCTTTGTTGCCCACTCACACAATTTCGAGAGATCCTTCTGGAGCTCCCGACAATCAGTTTCACTTTTCACAACCCGGAACAATTTAGTGTCATCAGCAAACTTGGCTACCTCACTATTAACTTCTACATCCAGATCATTGATGAATAAATTAAAAAGTAAAGGTCCCAAAACTGAACCTTGGGGTACACCACTTCTCACTTCTTTCCATCCAGAGAATTGTCCATTTATTGCCACCCTTTGCTTCCTACAATTTAGCCAGTTACCAATCCATGATAATATAACTTCAAATTGGGCATTTTTAAAATTTTTTTTTTATTTTTTGTAGAATTTTCCTTGTTGATTTGGTGCATATATGCCCATCACCAGAATTTTCTTGTCTTCCTGTGTCACTTCGATTGCTAGGTATCTACCCTGGGAGTCCGACTCTATTAGCTTAGCTGCCACATGTTTCTTCACGTATATAACTATCCTGTTCTTCTTTCGTGGTGCCGCTGCGACAAATTGTGTACCTAGTCTGTTGTTGGTTAAGTATTTCTGGTCCGCTGCTCTGATGTGTGTTTCCTGTAGGCAAATTATGTCGTTTCTTCCTTGATACAGATAATGAAATATCTTCCTCCTTTTCTGAGGGGAATTTAGTCCGTTAACATTCCATGTCAAGTATTTAGTTGTCATTGTCGGGTTCAGGATACTCTTGCAAGACCGCTTCTGTTCTATCTCCTGTTTTCTTCTTTGGTCTCATTAGAAGCTTCTTTATTTCAGTAATTTACTAAGAGCTACATATTGGCAGTCAAAAATAGTTTTTTACTGGAATGCATTTATAGAATAGCAAGAACACAGAACTTCAGAATCCCTTAAATACAGAATGATGGTTTGCAAACCCATATTTTGGGATATTTTCCCCCATAAGAAAGTTATCTTTGTAATTATTCAGTTGAAGAAAGAATATTTTTTTAAAACAGTGATATAGACTATACAGTTCCTTCTTCCCTCCATAATTCTTTCCTCCACTACTTTATCAATAGCTGTAGGAAACTATTTAAATTATAAATAACATTACCAATTTTATATATACATATATTATACACACACACACACTCACTTATATATACATTATTTAAAAAAACAAATGAAATACTGACAAGTATCTGATTCCATATAGGTCTCCTTTGTAACAACAACAATGAGGTTTTGGATCTGATACTGGCAGTATAGTTAATTCTTGACTGAAAGTCATGTTTGCCAGATCCTCTGGATGCTCTTGGTGGAACTGGGTGGATATGCTTCCCTGGGGGTTGAGGGTGAGATGCACTTCAGAGCTATATACACAATACATCCCACTGAAATCATACAGTTGCTAGCTTTGCTATTATCCTGAAGTGGTGTCCACAAGAATGTTCATCTCCAAGTCAAGTGCGGTGTTTGAGGATGATGGGAACAATAATGATTAGCAATACAGCAACAGCAACCAAAGCTACAATTGCCTTCATCTTGCAGCCTCGCCACCACATTTGTCTTCTGAGCTGTTTGGATCTGTTACTAAAAGCTGTTGCATTATCTGATAAGCTTTCTGACTTATCTTGCAAATCATCCAACCGCTCTCCTCTCTCTATCACTTTGGTGATATTTTCTTGCATGACATCAATAACTTCATCAACCTGGTTTTGAACTTGTCTGATCTTGTCATTTTGGTATCCGAACTTTGGCCCTGATGGCCCTCTCAAGAAAAAGTCCTCTTCTTCATCTGAATCTTCCTCTAGGAGGTTTCTCCTCTCACTTTTGACTGACCCAGTAACATCATCGTCATTGAGGTGGCGCTTGAATTTTGGAGGCATGTTTTCATACCAGTGCTATTTTTTTGTCCTGTTTCCCTTTCAGGCCGGTGAGGAAATGGCCGGTCCGAGGAAGAGCAAATTGGGCATTTTTAAACCACCCCTTTCCCTTGTATCCTGGATGATTTTTAATTTAACCCTCGGTTTCTTGCCATCCCAAATAAATCTGTTAATACCCTTCTGCCACTCCTCTAGGCCCACATCCATTTTAAGTATAGGTAACATTTGAAAGAGAAATAAAAGTTTTGGCAATACATTCATTTTTACTGCCGCTATCCTGCCCAGCAGAGACAGTTGTAATGTTTTCCACTTGTCCAATTCTATTTGTATCTTGTTCCACAACACCTCATAATTATGTTTATATAATTTCCCATTAGAAGCTTCAATCTCGACTCCTAAGTATTTAACTTTCTTAACTATTTCACAGCCCATTATTCTTTCCAGGTCATGTTTTGAGTTGTTATCTAAATTTTTAACTAGCATCTTCATCTTGGATATATTTACTTTGAAGCCTGATACCCTACCATAATCCTTAATTATCTCCATCAATCTCTTGGCTGATTGTGCTGGTTGAGTCAGTGTCACCAGCAAGTCATCCTCAAAGGAACATAATCTGTAGTCATGTTGTTTAATCCGTACACCTTTTAAATCGTCTGCTGCTCTTATCTTATTCAGTAAAACTTCCAGCGTTAGCACAAACAGTAAAGGGGATAAAGGACATCCCTGTCTAGTACCTTTCTCTATATTAAATGAATCTGTTAAGTCCCCATTCACAATGATCTGGCCTGCTTGTTTCTGATAAATTGCCAATATGGAGTTAATAAACTGTTCTCCCATTTTCATTCCACCAATTAGTTTTTTCAGAAACAGCCAATTCAGTCTATCAAAGGCTTTTTCTGCATCCAAAAACATAAGGACAGCGGGTACCTGGATATGCCTTCCCAAGTATTCTATTATATTGTCTTACATTAAGTTGTCTTACATTAGTTTTCATCTGTCTTCCTTGTAAAAAACCAGTTTGGTCCAGGTGAATTATTTTTTGTAACACTGTCATTAATCTGTTAGCCAAAATTTTTGCAAAAATTTTGTTATCCATATTCAATAGTGAAATAGGTCTATAGTTTTCTGGTTGAGCGTTGTCTCTTCCCTCTTTAGGGATTAGAGAGATGTAGGCTGTTTTCCATGACGGTGGAACCTGACCACCCTCTTGTATGTTGACAAATAGTTCTCTAAGGGGTTCCACCATCTCCTCTTGAAGATACTTGTAATAGGTCGCCGTTAACCCATCAGTCCCAGGGGATTTTTCCATTTTCAATTGTTTAATCACTGAAATTATTTCTTCTGGTGTGATCAATGCATTTAGTCTATCTCTTTGTTCATCGGTAATTATCAATAACTTTTCATTTTGCAGAAACTTTTCTATCTCATTATCTTGTGTCTTCTCTTCAGCGTATAACTTGGAGTAAAATTCTATAAAAGCTTTCTTAATCGTTTCTTGTTGAAACTCTTCCTTTCCCTTATAATCTATCTTTCCAATTATGTGGGATTTTTGCTTTTTCCTTAATATATAAGCCAACCATCTACCAGGTTTATTAGAATTAAAAAATGTATTATGCTTTGCATATTGTATATTCCTAGCAACTTGATCTGTCATCAACAAGTCAAATTGTTTCCATAAAATCTTGATTCCCTCTTTAGTATCTTTGTCCTCCGGTCTTTATATTAATAATTGCTCTTTCTTACTTATCTCCTCTTCTAACTCCTTCCTTTTTTGTTCTTGTTTGCAACAGTGCCTTTTGTTCATATCAATGAGAATCCCACGCATGAACGCCTTGCTTGCGTCCCATATCATTTCTATAGGTGTATCTTTATTCATATTTATGCTAAAGAATTCCTTCATAACATTTTTGCATTCGTCCACATTTATATTGTATTTAAACAAGTTTTCATTAATTCTCCAGGATCTCTTAGGTCTCTGTCCTTCCCTTAATTCCATCCACACTGGGTTATGGTCTGTTAAAACTTTGGGTAGGATTCTCACCTTCTTTAGGCTAAAAAGCAAGTCACTAGATGTTAATATAAAGTCGATTCTAGAGAATGACCGGTGTCTGTCTGAAAAAAAGGTAAATTCTTGCTCTTTGCCATGTCTTTCTCTCCAGATGTCTATAAGGTCAAAGTCATCCTTTATATCAAAAAAAAGATTTGGGCAACTTGGAATGTTTTTGCGGAGTTGGTGATGTCTTCTTTTTATCTAAGCCGACCTCTATAACACCATTCCAGTCTCCCATTATAATACAGGATCTGTAGTCGAATTGTATTAGCTTTTTATGTACCAATTTGTAAAATTTTCCTTGTTGTTGATTTGGTGCATATATGCCCATCAAAAGAATTTTCTTATCATCTTTTACAATTTCGATTGCTAGATATCTACCTTGAGAGTCTGATTCTATTAATTTAGCTCTTATATGATTTTTCACATAGATGACAATGCCATTCTTCTTTTCTGCAGCCGCTGCAACAAATTGTTTGCCTAGTTTTTTGTTAATTAAGTATTTCTGGTCTGTGGTTCTGATATGTGTTTCTTGTAAGCAAATTACACCATTTTTACCTTGAGTCAAATAATGAAATATTTTCTTCCTTTTCTGTGGGGAGTTTAACCCGTTAACATTCCATGTCAAATATTTACTTGTCATGATCAGCTTTGGAAAACTCTTGCAAGACCAAATCCACTTTCCCCCCTGCTTTTTTCTTTGGTCGAGCTCCCATGGTTTCCAGATTGGTATTTGTACTGCCTTGTTGGTTCTTTTCTTGTTGTTCTATACGTTTAATAGTAGCTCTCATCTGCCTTTGATCTTTAGGCTTTCCTGCTTCCAGGGTTTTAGGGATATCCATACTCCGTGCAGTCACTTCCAGAGAAGCTCCTTTATCTTCTCCTGATGCTGCAGCGGTCTGTGTCTCCGGGGATTGTGATCGTTGTTTTAAGTCCATTCTTCTTTCTTGTGGCCAATCTACATTTTCTGGTGATGTGGGTGGGGGTCCCCCAGCCTTCAGCTCCTTTTCAAAAAATTCTTTTGCTTTCCAGGCCGAGTTCAGGTGGTGTCTTTTACCGTTATAAAATAATGACATTCCAGCTGGGGCTTCCCACCGATATTGTAGAGCACGTGTTTTCAGTTCAGTGACCAAAAATGCGTAGTCTTTTCTGTTTCTTAACATCTTTGGGGGAATCTCCTTCAATATCACCACATCTTGCCCATCTACGTTCAATTTCTTGTTATAGGATGTTGTAAGAATAAGATCTCGGAATCCCCTTGTTACAAAATAGATAACCACATCTCTAGGTATATTTCTTTGTCTTGCGATCCATGAATTAACTCTGTGGATTCTGTCAATTTGCCAAGATAAATTTTTAACCTCATCTCCTAGAAATTTTTCCAGGGCTTCTTCAAAAATTCTTTTCAAATCTTCTTTCTTCTCATTTGGGACTTCTCTCAGTCCCCTGACCCTAATTGCTGCCATTATCTGGCGATATTGCATCATAATTGAGTGGTCCAGCACCTCACTTTTAATCTCAGCAAGTTGTCCCTCTACTTGTCTCTCAACCTCATCCATCTTTTCTTCAACGCCCTCCCAGACCCCCTTAAACGTTTTCACGATATCTTCTCTCATTTTCTTATTGTGCATTTGCATTGTTTCTTTGATTTGGTCTAAATCTTCAGTAACAGCTTTGCTTTGTTCCTCCATCTTCTTCTCCAATTCTTTGTTCTGTTCCTTCATCTTCTTTTCTAGTTCCTTTGCCTTGTCTCTCCATCTTCTTATCCAGTTCCTCAATCTTCTTTTCCACTTCCTCCATCTTACTCTCCATTTTTTTCTCCAGTTTTTCCACCCTTTTCTCAGAATTGTCATTTATTACTTCAAGCTTCCTTTCTATTTTTTCATACATTGCTGACATTGCAGCCCTTAAATCTTTCACCATATGCATTTCTGGAGAGGCTTGAGTAGACAGGGGGGGGCTGGGATTCTGTAGATATGGAGGAAGATGGAGGGGCAGGAGAATTGTTTACTGGTATTTTAAGGGGCTGGGCTGGGGAGGATGCTGCCACCTTTGAGGGAATTATTTTGGACTGCCTAGTGTCCATTCTATATTCAGTCCACTATTAGCAAAGCTTCTTTATGCAGAGGAAAAATCCTTACACCTATATTGCCAAGATGTATCCTCTTTTGGTCTTAGGTATACTTTGTAATGTTTTTAAGATGTGCGTCTAATCTGTCTTCTAGCGCTCGCTCTCGCTTTGCAGTTTCACTTTTCACTTTCTCTTCCGGTCACTTTCTCTTTAAAGTTAAAGTGATTGCCATCTTGGATACATTTTGTTGATTGTGAAAGTAATTGATCAGAAGTAAAATATAGAAAATACTTGCATTTTAAGCTCCTGTGTTCAATCCGCCTGTCTCTGTGTCTCTTTAAAAAGTTTTTCTCGAGCAGAGGCTGGTCTCAGCATCTGGCTCTGTCCGCAGACAGAAGCAGCTCCGGGCTGGAGCTTTTGCGAGCGCCCGGGGAGCCCTCTTTCTTTCCCCCTGAAAGCTTTTTCAGGGGGTTTTCAGAGGAGCTCAGCCCCCACTCGCAGCTCTTCACCCCTTCTCCGACTGAGGAGGGGTTTTTTCCACCGCGAAAAACAGCTGTTATGCGCTGTTTTTGTGGCTTTACAAGCCCCGATGCTCAGAGCCTCTGGATGAGGCTATATCAACGCTAAGGCAGCCACCGGAAGTCTTTAAAGTCTGATTAAAGAATAAGTGATTAAAGAAGAGAGAACAAAGAAGAGAGAGTTGAAAGAAATAAAGGATGTAAGGAATTAAAATTAATGTAGGGAGGGAGCTAAGGAAAGAAAGTATCTTTAGATAGGTCCAGTACCTATCTTACCCCAATTTGACGTGCACTAAACGTTTTAATACAAATGAAATGCTCATGTTATGCTTTCTGCTTTTTCTTTTGATCCAGCCCTAATTTACAGCACATACGCACACAAACACAAATGTCACAGTTCCTAAATCTAATGAAACACTAAGATGTACTGTGAAATTCCTGAACAAAGGACTGTCTCCTGCTAATTGCCTGGATTGTTGAAACAAGCAGTGCTTGTTCATGATGAAGACAATAAAATATGGCGTTAACGGCCACCTGTGAAAAGTAGCAAGTGGTTGTGAACCCAAGTTCAACCAGGTTGCAATTTATTAAAATTGCATCAGAGTGTGTTTTGTTTCAACACATTAATTGCCTGTTTGAAGCCCCATTCATTGGTTCTTCTCACTACTTGTTCTCCTATGGAGTACAGTGCTACCTGGTTACTCAACTGCTTTCAAACTCATTGAATTTGGCACTCAATGCATGTTGATGTGAAAATTTTGTCCCAGTACTCAATGCACAAGCTAGAACTTGTCGGTATTGGCTGCCTTCTGGCTCACTATATTATTCCTTGTGGGAAATTTTTATTTGGTACTTGTTGTTTTTGGTACTTATTACACCTCCAGGAACTAATTAAGGATGATACGAAGGCACCACTGTACAGTGTTGCAAAAAGTATGGCACTATAGTGGCTGAGGAATTCTAGGAGCTGAAGTCCACAAGTCTTAAAGGTTGCAAGATTGAAAACTCTTGATGTAGAGATTATTGAAAATCCAGATTGTTATTTTTTTTCCAAAATGGTCTCATTATTAAGATGAAGAGGGCAGGCAATTTGGAACAATTTGGGCTTAGCTGCAGAGATGACAATTTATTGTGTGTCTTACAATTTTCTCTGTATTGGTTTCATAGGTTTTTTTTAATATGGTCATATGAGTAATCAACACATTTCTTTTGTTGATGTTGGTAGTGGAGCTACCTGGGAAATTGCCTCCTTTGGGATCCAGCTTCATTGGGTTTTTAAAGAGTTATAATATGAGGTTAAGAACAGATAGATTCTCCTGAAATCAATTGAGGGAAGTTTGTTATGATTTTGTAAAAGATGTCTGTCTCTGTCTCTGCCTCTCTCTTTGTAAATAAAAAATTAAGAGTAAAATTGTTCTGAGACCCATGTGAAGAGACTGCTCTTTCATATTATTTTAAGGGGAAAGTTATGTAGTCTGTTTGCCAAGCTTTCTCCATTGTTCCTCTTGCATGAAAACACTATTTTTAACAATCTGAAAGAAGGATGAACACACCTTATTTATTTTTAATCCCTTGGCATGATGGCTATGTGAACTGCCATTCTTCCCAAACTAAGTGAAGAAACACTTCTAACTTCAGTGACACCAATCATAATACACACCTTAATTTAAAAAAAGTTCTTTATGGATCTTAAGTAATTACATGCAAAAAATAGGGTAAAGTTCCATCAAGCAATCACCACAAGACTTACGATGTTGACTTATGATGACTTAAATATGTTGTCTAGTGTTGCAAGGAAACACCCATATTAGAAGACCTGACCTTTATGGGTGAGTATAAAAGAAGGAACTATACTATAACATTTAAAAACTGGAACAGAATTTCATACGATAGCTCAGAAATGTTTAAAATTTTGAAATTTCATGGTTGAGAAAGTCTACAGGTCCTAAAATGAAAATTTGCATCACACAAGGTAAAGAATGAGTAACTATTAAATAACAGAATGACAGAGGTGGGAGAGACCTCAGAGGTCTTCTAGTCTAACCCCCTGCTCAGGCAGGAACCTCTATACAATTTCAGACAAATGTGGTCCAATCTCTTCTTAAAACCTCCAATGTTGGAGCACAATAGTCATTCCTCTGATTAATTGTTCTCACTGACGGGAAATTTCTCCTTAGTTCCAGGCTGATTCTCTCCTTGATCAATTTTCATCCACTGCTCCTTGTCCTGCCTTCAGGTGCTTTGGAGAATAGCTTGACTCCCTCTTTTTTGTGGCAGCCCCTGAGATATTTAAGCACTGCTATTATATCACCCCTGGTCCTTCTTTTCATTAAACTAGACCTACCCAATTTCTGCATCCGTTCTTCGTGTGTTTTAGCCTCCACACACCCCAACCATCTTTGTTGCTTTTCTCTGCATTCTTTCCAGAAACTCAACATAATGACCAAAACTGGAGGCCAGTATTCCAAGTGTGGTCTTACTAAGACTTTGTACTAAGGCTCTTCATGCTAAACAACTTCTCCATTCATAATCTGGAAGATCCTTGATTAAACCATTCATGGTACTAATTAGTCAATCTGAATTTCCCTCTTTGGAAAGCCACACCCACAACACCTAGCCCTCTTAAAATTCCCTGATTTTTGGAAAACCCACTTTGTGTTCATACAGCCGGCAGGAGAAAAGGACCGATTCAGGAGCAGGTATTCTCAAAGGTTAAGGTTTGTTGAATTCAGTTTTCTAAATCTCTGCTTTCTCTTCCTTTAAGATCTAGGTTAACAAAGTCAGGGTTTGCTTTCCTTTGGGAAAAAAAACCCCAAAATTGTTTAAATCTACATTCAATTCCCATTTTAAGAAGTAACTTATCGTCTCTCCTCAATTATCGCATCATTATGCACAAAAATAAAAGAACAAGGAGAAACACCCCCCCAAAACCCTTAATATTCATATGTGCTATCCAAAATTGTGGGGTTGTGTGTGTGTATGCAACAGGTGAATATCTATATCTATCTATATGCATTTTTTAAACAAACATTTAAGTCAGTTTACTTAACAGGTTGCAGAAAAGGAAATTAAGCATATTTTAGTAAATAAAATTTCTACAGACTCTTCCGTAAAATGCTGGTTTAGGCAGAGAAAGGGAAATAAAGGAAACCATCTGTAGTTCAGGGTTGAAATGAGGGGTCCTTGGTGCTCTCTGAGCTTGCTTGTTTCCTTGCAGACGTTTCATGACCCAAGTAGGTAATTTCATCAGTGCTAGTAGGATGTGGGATTTGCAGAGAGGAGGAGGAGGAGGAGGAGGAGGAGGAGCAGCAGCAGCAGGAGGAGGAAGACTGTGGGGTCCTTGGTGCTCTCTGAGCTTGGTTGTTTTCTTTCAGACGTTTCATGACCCAAACAAGGTAACATCATCAGTGCTCCCAGCACTGTTGATTTTACCTAGTTTGGTCATGAAATGTTGGCAAGAAAATAACCAAACTCAGAGAGCACCAAGGACCCCTCAAAGCGAGTGAAGTGTTTCGGTCCACTTCCAAGCCATTGGTGTATGATTCAAGAGAACACAGGCATCGGCAAGACCAGAGCACAATTAATATGTGAGATCCTTTCTCAGCAAGGAGAGCTACAATGGTGCAGGATCACTTGATGTGAATTAATGTGCCATTTTGAGCACTGCTGCATCCATCGGTTGAATTGTTTCAACCGGCTTGCACTGATGGTTTCAGCCGAGCCTCAGACTAAAGGATGTGCATGCTTATCAGAAGATTAACGGAGAGTGCCATAAAATGGGACCGCGGCCGCATTGGATCAGCCTTATTACCCAGAGTTAACAGGATTGTAATTTTTCAGGTCAGGCAAATAGGAAGAGTCGGACTAAATGCAATTTGATTGGCTCTGAATTAAGCCAGGGCTTTGAATGATTAAACAGAATTGTGTGGTTTGATGGCAATCAGCTTCTCCACCAGTTTGGAGAAGATGGGACATTTCTGCGTTTGCTACTTTTTCGTCCATTGGTTTGCGAATCGGAATGGAATTCTTATTTAAACCATCTTTTCCTATACCCAGACTGATTAGATCAACTGGGTTGTTTTTGTGTTTTTTTTCAAATCAGAAGAACAGTTCACAGAAGAACTGGATTCACAGGATTGCTACCAGATTAAACTTTGAACAATAAGGGAAGAGGTCACACCACCAGACAGATTCAAATCTGCTGGGTGAATCTGAGGATCAATCTATTGTGTGAGTCAAACCTACAAACACAAACCGGGTCTGAATTTCTAAGGATCCAAGCTGAATTGCATCATTATAGCTAAGGAGACACTCGGGCTGCGCAGACTCGCTGTTACTGAGATATCAGGTTGTGAGTCCCTCCTTATGAGGTTGGACCTTGGTGTACAGGTGGGTCTGTTGCTTACGTACCTGCCTCCCAGCTGCGTTTCTACAGCCCTGCCCATGCTACTCGAGGAGGTAGCCGGGTTGGCGGTTGAGTTCCCCAGACTTATTGTCTTGGGGGACTTCAATGTGCTGTCACTCGGTGAGTCCTCTGGGTTGGCGCAGGAGTTCATGGTCTCCATGGCAACCATGGACCTGACACAAGTAATCGAGGGTCCAACCCATGAGAGGGGACACACAACTGACCTGGTTTTTCTCTCGGAACAGTTGAGGAATGATCTGATATTAAGGGAATTAGAAGTGTTGCCCATGTCATGGACAGATCATTTTCTGCTGCGGCTTGAGTTTACGACACCAATCCTCTCTTGCAGGGAGCCGGAACCGATCAAATGGTTCCGCACCAGACGCCTGATGGACTCTATTGGCTTTCAAAGGGTGCTTGGGGAATTGCCGGATTCGCTCGTAAACAGTTCGGCGGAGTCCCTAGTGACGGCCTGGAATATGGCTACTACGGGGGCTCTAGACCGGATTGCGCCATTGCGACCTCTCTGTGGTAGCAGACCCAGGAGATCTCCTTGGTTTACCGAGGAACTCAGGGGGATGAAGCACCAGAAGAGACGTTTAGAGAAGCAATGGAGGGAAAGCAGATCCGAATCTGATCGAACCAAATTGGGAGCTTATATTAAGACCTATTTGGAAGCGATCACTACGGCAAGATCTCAGTATCTTTCCGCATTGATTGCATCTGCGGAATCTCGTCGGGCTGCCTTGTTTAGGGTGACTCGTTCTCTCCTTGATACGGGGAGGAGGGAGGAACCTTTGCAGGGCAATGCCGAAGAATTTAACATCTTTTTCGCAGACAAGGTCGCTCAGATCCGGGATGACTTGGACTCCAATTGGAATACAGTGTCGGCTGACAATGAGTCAGTCGAGATGACAGAGGCCCGTCTTAGTCCTGTTGAATGGGAGGAGTTTGACCTGGTAACTCCTGATGACGTGGACAAGGCCATTGGAGCTGTGAGTTCTGCCACCTGTTTACTGGACCCGTGCCCCTCCTGGCTGGTCTCGGCTAGCAGGGCGGTGACACGGAGCTGGGTCCAGGCTGTTGCTAACGCTTCACTGAGGGAGGAGTCCTTTCCAGCTCCCTTAAAGGAGGCACTCGTGCGCCCCCTCCTCAAGAAGCCTTCCCTGGACCCGGCAGTTTTAAATAACTATTGTCCAGTCTCCAACCTTCCCTTTTTAGGGAAGGTTGTTGAGAAGGTGGTGGCACCCCAACTCCAATGGTCCTTGAATGAAACTGATTATCTGGGCCCTCAGCAGTCTGGGTTCAGGTCCGGTTACAGTACAGAAACTGCTTTGGTTGCGCTGACCAATGATCTCTGGCGGGCCCGGGATAGAGGTTACTCCACTATCCTGGTGCTTCTTGACCTCTCAGCGGCATTTGATACCATCGACCATGGTATCCTTCTGCGCCGGTTGGAGGGGCTTGGAGTGCAGGGCACTGTTTTACGGTGGTTCACCTCCTACCTCTCTGGCCGGTCGCAGTTGGTGTTTGCAGGAGGTCAGAGATCGGCTCTGAGGTCTCTTCCATGTGGAGTCCCTCAGGGGTCTGTTCTCTCACCTCTGCTTTTTAACATCTACATGAAGCCATTGTGTGAGATCATTCGTCGACACGGGGTGAGTTATCATCAATATGCTGATGATACTCAGCTCTATATCTCTACCCCGCGTCATTACAGCGGAGCAGTGGAAGTAATGAACCGGTGCCTGGAGGCTGTTGAGGTCTGGATGGGTGCCAACAGGCTCAGACTCAATCCCGACAAGACGGAGTGGCTATGGGTTCTGCCTCCCAAGGACAATTCCAACTGTCCGTCCATCACCCTGGGGGGGAGAAGTTTTGTCCCCCTCAGAGAGGGTTCGCAACTTGGGTGTCCTCCTTGATCCACAGCTAAGTTTAGAACACCATCTTTCGAGTGTGGCGAGGGGGGCATTCGCCCAGGTTCGCCTGGTGTGTCGGTTGCGGCCCTATTTGGACCGGGAGTCACTCCTCACAGTCACCCATGCCCTTGTCACCTTGAGATTAGACTATTGTAATGCTCTCTACATGGGGCAACCTTTGAAGAATGTCTGCAAGTAGCCCAGAATGCGGCCGCGCAAGCCGTCTTCGGTCTCCCAAGACATGCTCATATAACTCCAGCTCTTTGTGAGCTGCACTGGCTACCAATTGGTCTCCGAACACAATTCAAAGTGTTGGTTATGACCTATAAAGCCCTTTATGGCAATGGGCCAGGATACTTGCAGGACCGTCTTCTGCCTCATGAATCCCAGCGACTGGTTAGGGCACATAGGGTTGGCCTCCTACGGGTCCCGTCTGTTAGACAATGCCATCTGGCGGGGCCTAGGGCCTTCTCTGTTGCTGCCCCAGCCCTCTGGAACCAGCTTCCCTCAGAGGTCCGTACTGCTTCCTCCCTCCTAGCTTTCCGAAAACTGTTGAAAACACATTTATGCAGACAGGTTTGGGGCGTGTGAGCTGCACTCTGCCCCTGGGCCTTTGATTGTGACTGTGTGTTGTATGAGTGAAATAAATTATCTAGTTTTTATACTGTAAATTAGTAATTTTAATTGATTTTATGTTATGTTTTTTTATATACTTGTATTCTTGTTGTGAGCCGCCCTGAGTCTTGGGAGAAGGGCGGCATATAAGTTTAATTAATAATAATAATAATAATAATAATAATAATAATAATAATAATAATAATAATAATAATAATAATAATAATAATAATAATGGTTAATCCCAGGTCTCCTGACAGCCCATTTATTTCTAGAACCTACAAAAAAAAATGGGGCTGGTTCCTACTTACCTATCCGCAGATGGAGAGGCTCTCAGTTTATTCATCTTTCTTAATTGTCGTGACAGCACAGAACTGAAGCAAAAGGAATAGGACTGAATGAAAGAAAAAAGAAAACTGAGTTTTCTGCCCCTCCCAGCAATATTCATGAAATAATCCAGAAAAAAGGGGGCTCAACATTCCCAAAGTGACGAGCTGTCTTAATCCCGAACGGTTATTATGGTGATCAAAAATGGCTCATGTAGTAAATAATTCCCCAAATCTTCAAACAAACCTCAGAAAGGGAGTAACAAAAGAAGGCGTTCAGAGGGTGGAAGCTATTATTTGCAAGAGGGTTGCTGGCTTTGACATTATTTTGTATTCATTGGCGGCCTGACTAGGTGTTAAGGAACTTTGGTCCCTGTTTAATCATTGAGAAGGTAAGTCAACAGAGTGATCATCCTTCCAACTCAGCAATATCAGATTGAAACAATACCCTTTGTTCAAGGACTGCCACTTTGACATCAGCAACAAAATGTCCCAGGGATATGCTAAGAAAGCATGCATCGATTTTGGAGTTTTTCTATAAATGTACGTAAGTATAAAAGAAGAGCAGATGTCTACTTCCTTCTCAGCTGACCTTGATACACATACTGTAGCTCTTTTTTATATATATAAATATTTATTAGTTTTATAATTATAAACAAAGAATCAAATCAAATACAACTCAACTTAATACAATCTTTTTCAACTTTGTCCCACACAACACAAAACATACCTTCTTTTAAAAAGTTACATAAAATAGAATAACTATGGGTGTTACTTGGCAGCACCCCCTCCACCACATCCCCCTCTTCCTTCCTCCCTATCTCTTCCTTCCCTCCCCCTCCCCTCTCTCCCTCCCTCACTCTCCGCCCTCCTCTCCTACAACCTTCCTACTTCCCTCCACTCCTTCACTCCTCACTCTCCACCCCCTCCAGATGTGGTCCAGAGGTACTGCCCGAGCAACCCCTAAATACACATAGCTCTTGATTGAGAAAATATCTACCCAATGGACTCCGTCCAGCCCGCCAGGCCATTCATTCCAGCAAATTTGGCCCAGTTTCTTGTTTGGCCAGAACTGCTTGCCTTATTTTCTTTCCATCATCATCATCATCTTAATAAAAAAAACAGAATAACAAAAAACAGAGTTGGAAGAGACTTTGGTGGTCTTCCAATCCAACCCCCTGCTCAAACAGGAGACTCTGTATCGTTCCAGATGAATGGTTGCCCAATCTCTTCTTAAAAACCTCCAGGGTTGGCATACTCATAACTTCTGGAGACAGTGATTAATCCTATGATTAAGGATTACAGGATTAATTAATTCTTACAGTGATTAGTTGTTCTCATTGTCAGTTCTAGGTTGCTTGTCTCCTTGATTAGTTTCCATCCATTGCTTTTTGTATATATTGGAAGACTGCTATCATGTCACCCTTAGTCCTTCTCTTCATTAAACTATACAATGTTCATTGTAAGTTTTAGCCTCCAGTTCCCTGAACATCTTTGTTGCTCTTCTCTGCACTCTTTCTAGAGTTTCAACATCTTTTTATATCCTGGCAACCAAAACTGGATGCAATATCCCAAGTATGGTCTTCCCAAGGCATTATAAAGTGATGGTAATACTTCATGTGATCTTGATTCTGTCCCTCTATTAATGCAACCTAGGACTGTGTTATTTAGAGAAGAGGGAGAGAGATACCCAGAGAGAGGGGGGGGGAGGTAAATTATGCAGAATTACTGGTTCCTTCTTCACTCTTATGCAAAGTGTTGTTCCAGGCAGTTATTTAAGCAGATCAGAGCAAGGAATTTGGACAGCCATAGTCCTTTAAGAGAAAAGAAAAGTGCACACCAAATGTAAGAGCTAATTGCAATATGTGCACACCTGCAACCTAAAGCCAACGTGCAAAATGAGTTCTGCACATATTTAAAGTTTCCCCACCCTCGACCAAAAAAATAACAAGAATGGAAATCATGTACACACCCAAAGTGCATAGAAGATCTGCAAAGTTTTCCTAACCTTTGCCTCTGGAAAAGAGAGAACTTTGGGAAGCCCTTAAGAGGGGTTGAAGAGGAAAAAAAAACATTTTAATTGATGGATTGAGCACTTCCATGGACCATTTAGTACTCTGAGCGTAGCTTTCTCCAAATATGGAATTTGTGAGCTCAATTGATTTGCGGAAATCAATCTGCTATAACAGTGGTGGCGAACCTATGGCACGTGTGCCAGAGGCGGCACTCAGAGCCCTCTCTGTCGGCACGCGTGCCACCACTGCCAGTATCTTGCACAGGTCCATTAGGCTGCTGCTGTTGCCCGGGGTGGCAGCTGTACCCAGCACAAAGGAGGCGAAGCGGCCAGCTAGAGAGTTCGAGTAGAGGTGGTAAGCAGTGTTTCTCAACCTTGACCATTTTAAGGCATGTGGACTTCAACTCCCAGAATTCCACAGCCATCAATGCTGGCTGTGGAAATTTGGGAGTTGAAGTCCACATGCCTTAACATAGTCAAGGTTGAGAAACACTGTGGTAGAGCACGCCCACACCCAGCAAGCCAAAGGCCACCCTGAACAGGGAAATCCAGATCCTCATCGGTGCTATGGCCCCCAGTCCCAGCTAAGATTGTAGGCCTCCCCCCCATCTATGCTGGGCCTCCTGCCCACTGCCCCACCCGCCAGAGAACCCCTGGATCTCCCCCAACCCTTCCCGGCCCCCATAGGTATCCCCCCCCATGAGCAGCATCGAGGTGGCCATGCCCACCCCAACCACGCCCACCCAATCTGCTGTGACAATCACAGCCACGCCCACTCAGTGGGCCACGCCCCATGCCCCCCCCAAGGGCATCGCAATGCCCTGGCACTTTGCGATAAATAAGTGGGTTTTGGGTTGTGGTTTGGGCACTTGGCCTCTAAAAGGTTTGCCATCACTGTGCTATAAATAAATAACAACAACAACGTGACAGCAAGCCATATGGGCTTGGTGCCATATGAAAACAGATCTAGAAAGGTACTTAGGTACAATATGAACCGACGGAATCTCAACTCATCAATTACAAAAATCTGCATTACATCCCTATTACAAAATGTGAATAACAGCTTCCATGTCTATTTATACCTATTGGCAAGGTCTTTAACCATCCTTGATTCTTGGGAAGTGTCCTGTAATCAAAAGTAATAAATCAAGTTGGAATGAACTGATAGGTGATGATGATGATGATGATGGAGGAGGAGGAGGAGGAGACAAAAGTGAGGAAGAGGATGAAGATGAAGATGAAAAACTGCCAGTTAAGTTGGCAGAGAAGTCTCCCAGGATTCATCTATAAGGAAAGACAAAGGAGCACAATAACTTTACAAGGTGAGTGAAAAATTCTGTGGCTCAGTGACCTTGGCTGAATACAAAATTGAACTGTCTCCCTGAGGCAAGCTATGAATTTACAGTATTGTAAATATTACAAGCAATATTTAAAATATTGATGTCCAATCTTCTTTCCAAGTCATCTTCAAACCAAGACTTAGTTCACAGTTCACTCTGATAGCCCTTTCTAACTGCCTGCTTCCCGAGACTTCAAAACAGGGATTGCTATTCTGTTGTTCTTCGATTGCATGGAGAAAGAAGAATCATGGATAATGTGGAGAAGCAAAAACTGGCATTCCATTCCATCTGAAGAGGCAGTTGTCCCTGGAATATCAGTAGAGAATGACATTTTCAAAGGCTCAAGAGATGTTGGACTACTGTTATTCTGAGAGAATAGAATAGAATAGAATAGAATAGAATAGAATAGAATAGAATAGAATAGAATAGAATAGAATAGAATAGAATAGAATAGAATAGAATAGAACAGAACCTTGGAGGTCTTCTAGTCCAGCTCCTTGCTCAATACCATCTCAGACAGGTGATTGTCTAGTCTCTTCTTAAAAATCTCCAGTGATGGAGCGCCCATGATTTCTAGAGGCAAAGCTGTTCCACTGGTTGATTGTCCTCACTGCCCGGAAGTTTCTCCTTAATTCTAGGTTGCTCCTCTATTTGATCAGTTTCCAACCATTGTTTCTTGTCCTTCCCTCTGGTGCTCTGGTGAACAACCTGTCCCCCTCTGCCTTGTGGTAACCCCGCAAATACTTGAATACTGCTATCATGTCACCCCTATTTCTTCTTTTCTGTAGACTAGCCAAACCTAAGTCCTGCAGCTGTTCTTCATATGTTTTAGTCTCCAGGCCTTTGATCATCTAAGTTGCTCTTAGAATTTTTTTCCAAAGTCTCAACATCTGTTTTTGTGATATAGAGACCAAAACTGGTTGCCATATTCCAGGTGCAGCCTTACTAGGGTTTTTATTTCATGTGATCTTGATTCTATGCCTCTGTTTATACAACCCAGGATTGTATATGTTGAACTGTATTGAGTAACTGTATGAACCCAAGTAGTCCTCTAATCCATGGTAATCAGTCTGTTTACTTTGGAGTGAAGGGTCAAATCTCTGGGGTTTTACAGTGTGAGGGCTTGGCAGTTAGAAACACTGAGCTTGTCATCTGAAAAGCTGATAGCCTGGGTTCAAGGCCCTAGAGCTGCGCAATGGGATGAGCTCCTGTTACTAGCTTCAGCTCCTGCCCGCCTAGCAGTTTGAAAGCATGCAAATGTGAGTAAATAAATAGGTACCACTTTGGTGGGAAGGTATGGTAGCAATGTTCCGTTTGCCTCGGTGTACAGTCATGATCACTAGCCACATGATCACTGAAGTATCTTCGGACAACGCTGACTCCCTTGGCTAAGAAATGGAGATGAGCTTTGCCCCTAGAGTTGGACATGACTGGACAGGGGAAACTTTTATCTTTACTTTTACAGCTCTTTAGCAGCAGGAACTCAACGATGTTTATCAGAACCCTTGGGGACTGTCTTCTTTTCTTCCAGTGACGCTCGTAAACATTGTAGGGTGGAAGAACTTTCGTTGCTTCCTTCTAGCAAAGGAGTACAGGGGAGGTGTGGGTGTGGATGCTCTTTGATCTCCACAGTAGGCCCCTCAAAATGCTCCCAGGTGCAATGGAAGAAAATGTTTAAATATTTATTACAATCGCCTGGAAGCTATGTTCATTAACGATATAATTAACATTCATGTTATGGAGCATGCAAGTATTATTATGAACAGTGCAGGAGGAGGAAGGAGACAGTCTAAACATTTTCTCCCCAGCTACATTCTTTGGGCAACCTGTCCTCTCTAAGTAGCAATTAAAATTAGGAGGAACAAAAAAAACCCCTTACCTTCCATTGGTGCCAATTGGACGTTTCTCCCTTAACATGAATTCCTGCATTTAATGGGGCACAGCTGTTGATTTTCCTCCCCCATGTCTTGGGGGAGATGGTTTAATTAAACCTTCCCTCACATTGTAATCTGATAGCAGTTCACACACTAGCCTGCACACCTGGTATTTCAATTTTAAGATCCACACCACAATGGCTAATTATACTAATGAGTGGGTAGGCAATTGAAAACAAACAAACAATTGTTCGAAAAAAGTTCAAGCATTGATTCACGCATCGGCTACATCCACCAGATCAAGTTGACTTACTTGGGCACTATCCTCCATTCTAGTGGAGTGGTAGAAGATAACCATGGATGGCTGGTCAAACAGGAAGCAACTTCCTTGACCAACGTTACAGGAAGACAGAGATAAGGTTGGCAAAGTAAAGCAAGAGAGAGGACATGATGTCTCAATCCTGGGAAAGGTGGGACTCAAAATAATTCTATCTTAGGATCCTTGTTGGTCTCTGAGCTTGGTGGTGTTCTTTCAGATGTTTCATGATCCAGGTAGGTAACACCCTCAATACTAGAAGGGACTCCTTTGTAACACTGAAGATATTCTCTAGTTGGGTCATGAAACATCTGCAACAAAACAGCCAAGCTCAGAGAACACCAAGGACCCCACAGTTCAACCCCGAGCTACAAATATTTTCTTCTTTCAATAATCTTACCTTGATGGTATAGAAGTGAGCAGAGAAGAACTATCTTGCAACTACAAAATTCCACTGATCCTTGTAAAGCTTGTTTCCTAGCCTGGCCTTTGAAGAATTGACAAAGATGATGCCATAACTATTGGAAGACCGGTGCATTTTTCTTTCCTTTGGAAAAAAAGACATTTTGGGTTAATCAAAATTGGGAGGGGGGAGGAAATGTAAGGAAGGACATCTCTCTTTCTTTATGGCTGTATGTCACTTCCTCTTTCTTTATGGCAGTATGTCACTTCTGTCAAAAGTCGTGGCTGCCTATTAGAAGTGGCCGCCTTTAGAAGTTGTGGGTACTCCATCACTGGAGGTTTTTAAGAAGAGACTGGACAGCCATTTCTGTGGAATGGCATAAGGTCTCCTGCTTGACCAGAGGGTTGGACTAGAACCGGGATCCCCAACCCCCGGATCTGTGGAGCAGTACTGGGCCGCGGAATGCCAGCAACCGGTCTGCACAAACAAGCAAAGCCCCATCCGTGGGATGCAGGCAGCACACAAAACCACGCACTCTCTGGTCCACGGAAAAACCTCTCTCCACGGAACCGGTCCCTGGTGCCCAAAAAGACCTCTGGATTGGAAGATCTCCAAGGTCCCTTCCAACTCTATTAATCTATATTCTATTCTTTAGTAACATTTTCACTTTTCCTGCCCTAGGAAACTTGAGTTCTTGATGTATCCCCCACAACTGACTCTGTAGCAAGTTTCTACAGGCTACAATCCATTTTAAACCCCTTCAAGAGTATTGTGCAAACCCAGCCAACATGCCACTGGGTTTGCGTGGCTCACTGCCAAAACATGAAAATTCCCATTAGGCAGACCAAGCATTTTGCTTAAAAAGACTCTTGCGAAGGATTTCTCTGAGATTTGGGGATAACCAACTCTGCTTTGGGCTTCAGCTGGGTTTCTTAACACTAAGCCAACTTTCATCTATTGTTTTAGGTTTCTACACAATATTTTAATCTCATAATTTGTTCCTTATCTCCTGAGTGGGCTTTCCCATGAGGTATTGTGGGAGTATAACAGTTTATTAACTGTTTTTACCTCTGTTATATGTGCAGTCCTCAACGTATGACCACAACGGAGCCCAAAATTTCTGTTCCTAAGCGAGACTTTTGTGAAGTGAATTTTGCCCCATTTCACAACCTTTTCTTGCCACAGTTATTAAGTGAATCTCTGCAATTATTACGCCAGTCAAACAGTGGTTAAATGAATCCGGCTTTCCCATTGACCTTTGCTTAACAGAAGGTCGCAAAAGGAGATCACGTGACCCCTGGACACACTGCAACAGTCACAAATATGAACCAGTTGTCCAGCATCCAAATTTTGGTTACCTGATCCTGGGGATGCTGCAACGGTCATGTGAAAAATAGTCATGAATCCTTTTTTCCCCCGAGTCATCGTAACTTCCAATGACTACTACATGAACTCTCGTAAGTCGAGGACTAGGCATACACTGCCCAGAGTCACTCATTTGTAAGATGGTTGGGTTTGTAAGGTGGCTGGGTATGTAAACTGGTTTAATAAATAAAAATAAATACTCAAATCTGAAAAATAACCTTCAGGTACCTCAATTCCCTAAAGCAACAACAAACCCTTCAGATACTTCTGTGTGACAATATTTATGACTAAAAGGAGAATAACCTTGTAGAAAGATTAGACCTGATGCTATAGAACAATAGCCCTTAGACTTATATTCCGCTTCGCAATCTGGGCCCTCATTTTATTGACCTCGGAAGGATGGAAGGCTGAGTCAAGCTTGAGAAGGTCAGAATCAAACTCCAGGCTATGGGCAGAGTTTGCCTGCAATATGGCCCTCTAACCACTGAGCTATGATAGCTTCCTTCCTTCCTTCCTTCCTTCCTTCCTTCCTTCCTTCCTTCCTTCCTTCCTTCCTTCCTTCCTTCCCAACAGTCTGGGCCCTCATTTTACCGACTTCAAAAGGACAGAAGGCTGAATCAACCTCGAGACAGTCAGGATCGAACTGCTGGCAGTGCACAGAATTAGCCTGCAATACTGTGTTCTACTGCCGCACCACGGCTCTTCATATACAGTCTAAGGGTCTATCATTTTGCGGGGTTTTGTTTAGTTAAGAAGAAGAAGAAGAAAAAGTTGAATGCAAGAACAATCCCAAACAGCCAGAAGACAGTGTAGACATTTATCAGAAGAGAAGTAGCCCCATTAGGTTATTACGGTGTTTACTTACAAGATTTGTTCAGCCCCATTGAGGCCTGTATTACCTTCCTTGCACAAAACATATTATTTGGCTATCATTTCTGTGCAAAAACTAGAGTTAATGATTCTGTCCACCTCTTCGCTACACCCGAATATGAGTTCAATGCAGCGAAAGGGAAATGGCAGCATGGATTTTGATTGCTGTCGGCTGTGTTTGGTACCATGAGGAGATGGGGTGAGCTGCAGCCTACAGATATGTCACTCACACACGTAATGACCCCATAAAATCTTGGGGGTGGGGTGGGGAATCAGAAAGATTAGATTTCACAAATTGAGGAGCCATATTTTCTACAATTACAGGTAGTGTTTGATTTACAACAGTTCACTTGAAGTTACAACGTCACTGAAAAAAAGTGATTTACGGCCATTTTTCACACGTGTGACCATCCCAGCATCCCTACGTCATATATGATCAGAATTCAGACACATAAATTCAGACACTTTGAAGGTTGTGTAACCTAGAGACCTCAGTCAAATTCCACCAACAGCTAGAAATTGCTAAGGAGAAAAGAAACTACCAATCCATCCGTTAAAGGTGGCTGTAGAAACCTAGGTTGTTTTTTTTTCCAGGTCTGCAAAAGTGTACATTTTAACACCCCACCGCCATCGTGCATCTGCCTGTAGCGGTTTCCATCTGGAACAGAAGGTGCAGCCCTTCACCTCTGATTCAAAGGAAAACTGAAAAGGGGGCCCCCTGCATTAGCTTTCATTAAACCATTCATGGTACCCAGAAACTGCCTGGTCAAAGGAATTCCTTCCAGAATGAAAGCAAAACATCAATTTTGAAGCTGCCAAAAAGTAACAAGTGACATTGTGGTGACATCTGCTGGTCAGGAATGTTCTCTTCTCATTTGGGAACCGCTGATCTAGAGGAGCAAGAAATCAAAACCGCCAAAAAAAAAGCAGCCCAAGTCACATTTTAGAGTTAAAACTTTGCTTTTTCCCCCATTGGATGCAAGCTTTCCTCCTTGTTGTCAGCTAGTGCAAGAGAAAATGCTGTTACGTCCATCTGGCAGTAACATCTAACACTTATCGATCTATTGGGATTTCCTGGCTAAGGCCAGATATACTGTACATCTTATCCTGAAATACATTCCACCAGCATCTTCCATAGGTTCTTCGTACAATGCGCAATATATTGTAAGATTGCAAGTATCAATAAAGAAAGAATATTAGAACTGTGGAATCCTTGATGCTCTCTCAGCTCGGCTGTTTGCTTGCAGACGTTTCATGACCCAACTAGGGAACGCCATCAGTGCTAGAAGAGAGTGGGGTCTGCTTTTGGTTTATATACAAATGGCATGCCTTGTCGGTATTGAGGGAAGTGTTGGTTTCTTCTGGGGTCCTTGATGCTCTCTGAGCTTGGTAGTTTTCTTGCAAACGTTTCATGACCCAACTATGGAACATCATCAGTGCTAGAAGGGAGTGGTGTTTGCTCTGTTTATGTACAAGTGGTTTGCTGTGACAGTGTTGGTGGGACTGTGGTTTTCTTCTTGGTAGTTCCTTGATTAGTCTGTTATTTACTTTTGATTGTCTGAATTGGTAATACCTCGATTGGGGCATTGTTTACTGCTTGGTTGTTAATTAGGTATTTATCCTGGTGTTAATCTCTGTCCGTGTCAGAATCCAATTATATTTCATCTCTAGTTATCGATATGGAAAACCCCATTTCTGCCCTCTCTGGATTCTGTCATACGATAAAGGGGAAGGGGGGGTGAACAAAGGGATTTTATGGCCCTTACTTCCTTCTGTACAACTTCAAAGGGACTGAATGTGGATACCACCAAAAGGACTAAACCATAACAATGGGGCCATCAGCTTTCATCTACTCCCCTCTGAAGTCTCGGCAGTGAGGAAAAAGGGGATGGAAATGTAACACCTGGGATTGTCAGTGGAAAGATGGTGGGGTGGGGCTGCTGGGGACCCCTTAAAACCTTGAGCCATAGGGCTTGGGCCCCAGGTCCTGTCTAGAATGCCTGCAACCATTTTCTCTTAATAAAGGATGCCTGTTGGAAGAAATATTCCAAGAGTTCTGTCTTCTTAAGATGCAAAGTGGGGTGGGTCCTTACAGTTTGTTTAGATGCGGATTGCTGGTGAAGAGGTGTTTTGATCTTTTTGATTCCTTTGGGGTTTTTTGATAGTCTCTTATGAATGGTATGTAAAGGTTGTTTATTTCTTTGTGCCTGCGAATGGCTGAATTGTTTAAATGCCAGAATTCCAAGAATTCTCTATTGTTTATGTGCTATTCAATGTTTTCTCTCCCATGATAGAAGAGAAAGTTGAAAAGACTGTGTTCCTACAATACGATTAACTGGGTTAATTAAAAAACAAGTCAGTGGAGTTGCATCGCTTGCAATGCTTGGTTAGTAGTTGATGATTCAAATCCAGAAAGTAAAGCTATTTAATAGCAATTTTTAGTCTTAGATGCTGCCCTGTGCTACTCAGAGCCTTTGCCCAAAGAAAGCTGCTCAATTTACCATGTCATATTTTTTTTTGAAGTGCAGGTTTTCCTGGTTGTGGGAATTGGGTGTCTAGTTTAATGAAAATGAGGACGAGGGGTGACATAGGCAATGTTCCAATATCTCAGGGGTTGCCACAAAGAAGAGGGTGTCAAACTATTCTCAAAGCACCAAAAGGCAAAGCAAGAAACAATGGATGGAAACTAATCAAGGAGAGAAGCAACCTAGAACTAAGGAGAAACTTCCTGACAGTCAGAACAATTAATTGTTAAATGACTTGCCTTCAGAAGTTGTGAATGCTCCAGCACTGAACATTTTAAAGAAGAGATTGGACAGCCATTTGTCTGAAATGGCATAGGACCTCCTGCTTTTACAGGGGGTTGGACTAGGCCCCTTCCAACCCTGTTATTCTTATTCTGGCCAAATCTTGCTTCTTTCATCTTTGATATATGCTTCCTGTGTTGAGAAAAATCTGGGCTGCTTATTGCTTTTCTGGCCAAAAGATGGGGTTGTTGATCACATTTCTGTATGTTCGTCCATATATATATATATATATATATGTATGTATATATTTTCAAATACAAAAGCACATTCCTCTTAATGCATGCAATTTTGGAGGGGATAATGGAAGGAAGATCAGAAATCAACATCATCTAGACTCTGATACCAAAGAGGCATATCAATGAAGTTGTAACATTTACCTTTTGATATATACACTGCTTTGCCTTGCATTAAAACTTTTTTTTTCCTTTAAAAGAAATGCAACAGTGACATGTTTGAAGGACATGTAAAACATTGCCAGGAAACAATTTTTTTTCAACACTGCTGGAGTGTTCATTGACCTCCACAGGGTGTTCTGCCTGGACGTTTTTACTAACATTTTTGTTCATTAATCTGAGGAAGGAAGAAACAAATTTGGGCTTCCAGGCTCCACTTGATTTTCCTAAAAAAAAACAAAATTTGAAGAACTGAAATTCTGCCGGTACTTGGGTGGGTGCAACTGTTCAGGGCAAAGGAAAATCTGAAGGAATTGAGGGAGGCAGAAAGTTGAATGAATCAAAGCCAAAGTTGAACAGCAAAATATTGTACTGCTATCAGGTTTCACTAAGAGGTAAATAACAAAAGCGAGCTGTGTTCCGAACAAAAGAAAGGAAAATATTCCTGGGTGCGCAAACTGTATATGGTAGCTGAAATGTGTGGAATAGCAAATATTATATTCCAAACGCTCTTTATTTAAATGCCTTTAAAATATGTATGATAGGAGAAATGCACACAAAAAGGTGATTTGCATAGCATCTTTGTTTGTTTGAACTGTTCGGAGCATGGGATGAAAACAAAATAATGGTGGCGGGGGGTGGGTGCAGAGAACGGAACAAGAGCTGTTGATTATACAGAATCCCAAAATTGTTTTTGGAACAATTTCCTCTAACTGTTAAAGGTAAAGGATGACTTTTCTCACAAATTCGTGTCTAATGACACTTGGCCAAATAAATTATTCTATTCTATTCCATTCCATTCAATTCTATTTCTCCTATCCTATCCTATCCTATCCTATCCTATCCTATCCTACCCTATCTTATTCCTATTTCTCTTATTCTATTCTATTCTATTCTATTCTATTCTATTCTATTCAGAATCCAATTATATTTCATCTCCAGTTATCGACTGTGGATAGCCCCATTCCTGCCCTCTCTGGATTCTGTCATACGATGAAGGGGAAGGAGGGGTGAACAAAGGGGTTTTATGGCCCTCACTTCCTTCGGTACAACTTCAAAGGGACTGAATGTGGATACCACCAAAAGGACTAAAGCATAACAATGGGGCCATCAGCTTTTATCTGCTCCTCTCTGAAGTCTCCCTTCCACTGGCAGTGAGGAAAAAGGGGGTGGAAATGTAACGCCTGGGATTGTCGCTGGAAAGATGGTGAGGTGGGGTGGGGCTGCTGGGGACCCCTTAAAACCTTGAGCCATAGGGCTTGGGCCCCAGGTCCTGTCTAGAACGCCTTCAACCATTTTCTCTTAATAAAGGATGCCTGTTGGAAGAAATATCCCAAGAGTTCTGTCTTCTTAAGATGCAAAGTGGGGTGGGTCCTTACAATTCTATTCTATTCTATTCTATTCTATTCTATTCTATTCTATTCTATTCTATTCTATTCTATTCTATTCTATTCTCTATTCTCTATTCTATATTCTATATTCTAGTCTAGTCTAGTCTAGTCCATTCCAGTCCATTCCACTCCACTCCACTCTGGTCCGGTTCAGTCCAGTCCAGTCCAGTCTTTCAAGTTCTTTCCATTCGTAAAATCAAGGTAAATTAGACAAACTGAGAAATATGGCTTTAGCAATAGCAATAGCACTTAGACTTCACAGTGTTTTACAGCCCTCTTTAAGCAGTTTACAAATTCAGCATATTGTCCCCAACAATCTGGCTCCTCATTTTACAGACCTCGGAAGGATGGAAGGCTGAGTCAACCTTGAGCCGGTCAGGATCGAACTCCTGGCAGTGAGCAGTGAGTTATCTTCCAACACTGCATTCTAACCACTGCATTATGAATTATGCTTTTAATTTTAAAAAAGCTTAAGAAATTATCTGCAAATTTTGGAAATCCAAAGCTCGCTCCAGGGAGTGGGAATGATGCAAATCAATGTTTTTCAAACTTGGGAACTTTAGCATGAGTGGGTGTCAATTCCTAGAATTCCACAGCCAATTGGGAAATTGACATCCGTGGAGTTGACATTCAAGCATTTTCAAGTTGCCAAGTTTGAAAAACACTGGTTTGCATCATTAAATTTAATGGTGAAACATTAAAAGGCTGAATCATGACTCTTACTCTGTATGACGTCCCAAATTACAAATACAGAGGATAATGATATGACTTTACTTTGCAGGGGTTTCATGTGAAGTGAAATAAAATCAATGGTGGAGATACTTTTATACAATTAGTTTAACTATTTGTTTCATTCTGCAGGGAGGAAAAAAAAAAGAATCCACCATGAATATTAAGGACTATTTTGAAAGGATTTGTTACAAAGGTTCCCTGGAAAAAATGTCCCTTGACCGAGGTTTTTCAACATCACATCCGCGCGGTGCCCTTTGAAAACCTCAGTCTCCACTGTGGAGAAACCATTCAGTTGGATTTAGAATCGGTTTATGACAAAATTGTGAAGCACAACTGTGGTGGATGGTGCATGGAGAACCAACTTCTGTTTTGGGCCTTCCAGACTATGGGCTGCAAAGTGAGTCTTTTAGGTGCCCATGTTTACGACCTGGAGCGAAAAGCCTACAAAAAAGATTTCACTCATCTTCTGATCAAAGTCGTTCTCGAAGGTAAAACCTACATTGTGGATGGTGGTTTTGGAGTTGCTTATCAGATGTGGCAACCCATGGAGCTGATTTCTGAGAAGAACCAACCTCAGACGCCAGGAATCTTCTGCTTCACGGAGAAAGGAGTGTGGTATCTTCACAAACTGAAGCGCAAGAAATTCAGGATGGATTCCGAGAACAAAATTCTCTGTTCTGATCTTGTAAAAAAGTGAGCTGTAGAGCGGAAGGGAGACACCGGAGCGCTGCCGAGGGGACCTGCCGGCCGGCGGAGAACCTCCAGAAGAGTCGGAGAGCGGAAGAAAAGGCAAGAGAACAGCGGAGGAGGACTGGAGCAGCGAACAAAGGCGGAAGCGGCCAGAGCCAGAAAGTAAGAAGCCGACAAGAGAGGAGAAGCGAGAGGCGGAAGCAAACAAAGCCGATAGGACACAGAAAAGAGAGGAGAGCAGAGGGAGCAACAGGCACGAAGAAAGACACCGGTAAGACAAGCGGGGGCCGATTAGAGCACCGAGGGACAGTAGACGCAGGGGGAGCCCAGCGGTAGGGGGAGGACCCTCACAAGACCCCCAGAAGACCCCCCCAGACCCCAAAAAGTCTAAGTGTACTGCACCTGGTGAAAAGGGCCATCTGTGCAAGTCTCAAGCCACAGATCATTTCACCTTGCATCATCTCTGCAGGCACAGTGAAGCTTATCCGAAAGCAAATAGCACCCCCTAGTGGACAATTTTAAAAAAAAAAATTTTTTTTTCTGTTAAAATATAAACTGTTTGATCCAACCTATCCTAGCAGCTTGATAAACTGGCACAGGAACAATCCGCCCACAATTCTTGGCATCAAGGGGTGGCTTAAAGGGTGGACAGGCCAACAGGAGGAGAAGCTCAAAATGGCTGCCAGACGGACAAAACATATCAAACTGCGAGACCTGAAGGGAACTGCACCCTCCCCGGCCCAGCCCTCTAATCAGCCAGGCAATACCCCACCCATCCTCACACCCCCCCATCCAACTACAGGCCCTCAGACCCAAACCCCAACCCATGACTCCACAACAACACGCATGATCCAAGAACTAACAGAGACGATTGAGACACTAAATGAGACGATAGCGACGATGGCGGCAAGGATAGAGGGCATGGAAAGAAAATTGGCAGACATGAGTGCGAAGACGGAGAAAGGACGCATAGAAACAGAACAGAAGATGGAGGAAAGATACAAAAACATGAAAAGGATGCTGGCGGACCAGGGGAGAGACCTGGAGAGAAAGTGGGAAGAACAACGCAAAGCGGTGGCCACAAACCTGGAACAAATGAAGGAGGCAATGCAAACACATTACAAGAACCTCCAAGAAACAAGGGAGAATACGGTAAAGATGATGAAAGAAGTGGAAAATTGCATAGAGGGACAGGCTGCTGAGGTTCAGGACCAGTCGACCATGATGCAATTCTGGCAACTGTCATTTGCGATCAGATTCAGAGGGTGGAAAGAGACAACATACGAAACCCAAGAAAGCCTGCTCAGGACCTTTGTAGAGGCACTGGCAACATTCCTGGGCAGGAGCGCCAATGAGATTGGGTGGCAAATCGAAAAAATCTACAGAGTGGGCGCCTGGAGGGCAGTGAACAGGCAGCAACCAAGGGACGTGGTCATCCACTTCACAACACAGAGGCTCCGGAATCACATCTCTGCCACTTCCTATAACAAGGCATTCTACATAGAGGAACAGGAGGTGAAGGTTCTGAAAGAGATCCCCCAGGCGATGCTGAGAGACAGAAAAGACTACAAATTCCTGACCACAGAACTGAGATCGCGTGCACTGCGATACCGGTGGGAAACCCCAACAGGACTGTCACTTTCCTATAGAAACAAGAGACACTACTTGACCTCGGTCCAGAAAGCCAAAGACTTCCTCGAAAAGGAACTGAAGTCGGGAGGCCCTCAACCCACCGCGGGAGAAGACGCAGATAGACCACGGGAAAGCGGGAGGGATCGAGGCCAACGAGCAAACAGCGCAGAGGCACAGATCAGGGCAGAGGCAGAGGAAATGAATGGAATACCTAGAGAGGCGAGGGCACAGAGAGCAAGGAGCAACAAAAACAAGGCAGCAAGACAGCCTACAGAGGACAGGCTACCAGGCTCCACTACCAAACACACAGACCAGCAAAGCAAGACCGCACAAACCAATACGAGCAGCAATCCGGATATCATGGGAACGGGACCAAAGAAGACAACAGGAGAAATAACAGAAATGGTCTCGCAAAAATATCCTGCAACAGATGATGGCAACTAAGTATTTGACTTGGAATGTGAACGGACTGAACTCCCCCCAGAAAAGGAGAAAAATTCTCCACTATCTGAACCAAGATAAAAGCGATATAATCTGCCTACAAGAAACACACATCAGAGCAGCAGACCAGAAATATCTGACCAACTACAAACTAGGCGCGCACTTTGTAGCAGCGGCGCCAAGAAAAAAGAATGGGATTGTTATATATGTAAAGAAACATGTATTGGCCAAGCTAATAGAGTCCGACCCCCAAGGTAGATACCTGGCAATTGAAATAACACAAGAGGACAAGAAGATTCTAGTAATGGGCGTATATGCACCAAACCAGCAACAAGGCAAATTCTACAAAAAGCTACACAAGAAAGTAACACAACTTAACTACAGATCTTACATCATCATGGGCGACTGGAACGGGGTCATAGAGACTGCTCTAGACAAAAAAAGAACTACACCGAACCCACAAAAACACTCCAAGTTGCCTAAATCCTTCTTTGACATGAAGGAGGAACTCGAACTGACAGATGTATGGAGGAAAAGACATGGCAGAGAACAAGAATTCACCTTCTTCTCTGGCAGACATCAATCCTTCTCCAGAATTGACTTTATATTAACTTCTAGTGACTTGCTAACTCGTCTAAACGCGGTGGAAATCCTACCCAAAGCTCTGACGGACCACAACCCTGTGAGGATGGAGCTAAGACACGGCCAGACGCAGAGGAGGTCCTGGAGAATCAATGAAAACCTGTTTAGACACGGAGACAAAGTGGCGGAATGCAAAAAAGCTATGAAGGAATACTTCAGCACACATATGAACAACGGAACACCAATAGAACAGATCTGGGACGGCAGCAAGGTGTACATGCGAGGGATCCTCATATCCATGAATAGCTGGCACTGGCGCCAACAAGAACAAAAAAGAAAAGAGTTAGAAAATGAGATAAGCAAAATGGAGCGGCTACTGATAAAAAGACCAGAAGACAAAGTCGCCAAAGAAGGACTCAAGATCTTAAGAAAGCAATTTGACATGTTGATGGCGGACCAAGTTGCAAGGAATATACAATATGCAAAACATAAGACATTCTGCAAGGCCAACAAACCGGGCCGCTGGCTAGCTTACACTATAAGAAAGAAACAAAAATCCCGCATAATTGAAAAGATAGAATACAAAGGCAAGCTAGAATTCCGACAAAAAACCATCAAGAAAGCCTTCACAGAGTTCTACTCGAAACTATATGCCGAGGATAAGATACAAGACAAAGAGATAGATGAATTCTTACAAAACGAAAAGATACAGGCGATTACCGACACACAAAGAGAAGCCCTGAATGCCTTAATCACAAAGGAGGAAATACACTCAGCGATCACACAACTGAAAGCAGGAAAATCGCCCGGGACGGATGGGATAACAGCGACCTACTACAAGCATCTACAGGATGAGATGCTAGAACCCCTCAGAAAGCTATTTGCCAGCATTCAAGAAGGAGGCCAGGTCCCACCATCCTGGAAAACAGCCTACATCTCATTAATCCCAAAGGAGGGGAAAGACAACACACAGCCCGCAAACTACAGGCCCATCTCACTACTAAACACAGACTATAAAATCTTCACAAAAATTTTGGCCAATAGACTAATGACTGTTTTACAGAAAACAATACACCCGGACCAAAGGGGATTTATACAAGGACGCCAGATGAAAACCAACGTGAGGCAGCTGTTGAACATAATAGAGTACCTGCAAAGGCACAACCAGATACCCGCCGCTCTAATGTTTGTAGATGCAGAAAAAGCCTTCGACAGACTGAATTGGCCGTTCCTGACGAACTTGGTCCTGAAAATGAAAATGGGAGCACAGTTCTTCAACTCCATAACGGCAATTTACCAGAAACAAACAGGCCAGATCATTGTCAATGGAGACTTAACGGACTCATTTAATATAGAGAGAGGCACGAGACAGGGCTGCCCGCTGTCCCCCCTGCTATTTATCCTAACACTGGAAATTTTACTGAACAGAATAAGAGCGGCTGAGGATGTACAGGGCATACAGATTAAACAGCAAGAATACAAACTATGTGCCTTTGCGGATGACCTGCTGGTGACAATGTCGCAACCAGCACAATCAGCAAGGAAGTTGATGGAGATAATGGAAGACTATGGTAGGGTGTCAGGCTTCAAAGTAAATATATCAAAAACAAAGATGCTAGTCAAAAACCTAGACAACAAAGCTAAACGGAACCTGGAAAGAATAACGGGTTGTGAAATAGTCAAGAAAGTCAAATACTTAGGAGTGGAGATAGAATCAACAAATGCGAAATTATACAAGAATAACTACGAGGTTCTGTGGAATAAGATACAAACAGACCTGGAAAGGTGGAAATCGCTACGTCTGTCCCTGCTCGGCAGGATAGCGACAGTAAAGATGAATGTATTACCCAGATTTCTATTTCTCTTTCAAATGCTACCCATACTCAAGAAAGATGCGGACTTAGACAGTTGGCAGAAAGGCATCAACAGATTTATTTGGGACGACAAGAGACCGAGGGTGAAACTAAAAATCATCCAAGACGCAAGGGAGAGAGGGGGACTCAAAATGCCTAATCTAAAGCTATATTACTATGCAGCAACGTTGGTGGCGGTTAGTGACTGGATCAACATGACAAACGATAGAGTTCTGAATGTTGAGGGGCATGGTCTACGATTCGGCTGGCACGCATACCTAGTATACGACAAAAAGGCAGATAGGAACTTCAAGGAGAACCCACTACGAATCCCACTGCTATGGGTCTGGAAGAAATACAAGCACCTCCTACACGACAAGATTCCCATCTGGACGATCCCTGGACACGCAACAGGGGATATGAACACATCCCAAGGGCAAGGAGTGGTGCCCTACAGTGAGCTTGTACTGGGAGAAGAAAACAGGTTCCTCTTGAAATCTCAAGCAACGCTAGCAAACAGAGGAATAGGAAGTAACTGGCTATCATATATACAACTACAGTCAAGGTGGCGTGAAGACAAGAAGAAAGGCTTCTCCCAGAACGACGAGAACCTAATCAAACAGATCAGAGAACAGGGGATTAGGCACATCAAACGAGTGTACAGCACTCTGATAGAAATGGACTCTGAAACCGAACTAGTCAAGAACTGTATGATAAAGTGGGCGCAAGACTTCGGACACCCTATCGCCATAGGCACGTGGGAGAAAATCTGGGTGAGGAATGTAGAATTCACGAAATCGCAACACTTAAGGGAAAACTTCTACAAGATGTTCTATAGATGGCACCTAGACCCGAAAAAAATATCACTCATCTACCCGGGCACCCAGCCCAAATGCTGGAGGTGCGGAGACGGGGAGGCTACCTACTTCCACATATGGTGGACATGCAGAAAAATCAAAGCATTCTGGAGGAAGATATGGTGGACACTCCAAACCATTTTCAAAAAGCGTATAGAATTTCTACCTCAGGCTTTTCTGTTAGGGATCACAAAGGATATCACTACCTCAGAGACAACTTTATTTTTGAACTTAATTACAGCAGCAAGATTATTGGTGGGACAGTACTGGAAGAATCCGGAAATACCGCCTATTGAAGAATGGACTGTGAAAGTAACAAATCTGGCGGAAATGGCAAAAATATCAGCATATTTGAAAAGTCGCTCCAATGAACAATTTGTGACGGACTGGAAACAGTGGATAGACTATATCCAAGAGAGACACCAATCAAACAGAATGCAGCTGGCGTTCAGCTAAGGATCGAGGGGAGGAGGGATGAAGGGTTAACAAATCAAAGGTTTACAAAAACTAACACCCAATGTTGAATGTATATGTTCTATAACTAATGCCTCTTAACATAACCTTATGACTAACGTTGTTTGCTTTAATATTGTTAAAGTAGACTGAATCTCTACCTCAGGATATGAAACTTTTACCTCAGGATCTCGGGTTGGGGACCATAAAAGATTGCACTAGTAATGGGATGAAGTCAACTCAGAAGCGCAAAAGTACAATACGCGATAGACTAGATACAGTAGATAGACCATACATAGGAGAAACACCAATCAAACAAAATGTATGCGGAGTATACTTGAAGATGTAAGGGAGGAGGGAAGAACGTTTACTAAAACAGATGTTTACAAAGATTAATACCTAATGTTGTATGCTATGTTCTAGGATGATTGCTTAGCAATAGGATCTTATGTTTAATGTTGATCACATTAATATTGAAACGGATAAGGGAAACACCAATCAAAATAAAATGTAACAGGAGTATAGTTGAGGCTAGACACGAGGAGTGGGGGAAAAGGCTTACTAACTCAGACGTTTTCAAAGACTAATACTTAGTATTGTATACCAGGGATCATGATGATTGCTGCATAACATGTTTTTATGTTCAATGTTAATTGTTTCAATAAAAGAATTTTTATATATAAAAAAAAAAAAAAAAAAGTGAGCTGTAAGAACATTTACTTGTTTACCTTGCAACCAAGGACAATAGATGACTTCCGGCTGGTCTGTTTACAACTCCAAACTGACCCAAGTTCTATGTTTTTAAGGAAGTCCAACTGTAGCCCCCAGACTACTGACGGATTTCTAGTTTTGATTTGGTGGGTGCTGATTGAAACCAAGTATAATTATAAGGATGACATGGATCTAGTAGTAAACACTGTCCTGATGGATGAAGAAGTGCAAAAGATATTGAAGTTTGTCCCTCTTAACACCTGTTCAGTAGCCATGTTTTAATTCAGGTGGGCAACAACTGAATTCGCTCAACAATTCAGTTCAGCCTAAAGCAACTGAAATGAAATGGCAAAGCAACTTTTGGAGAATTCTTGCCACGAAAAGATCAGAGGGAAGTTACACAAACACTTTAGAGAAGAGGATGGTGTATTTTCTTGGACAGATTCAAGTCAATTTAGAGAGCAATTGAAGCGCTTTACGCAAGTTGAACTTGCTGGGTCTAGACTTCGCCACAGGGTTAGGGTTAGCAATGTTAAGTCTACTTTAAGTAGGAAAAGGGATAAGAACCTTTGGCAAGATTATAGTTTGAGTTTTGACTGGGTCTTAGCTATCTCTAACTTCAACATCATGGTGAGATTTTAAATCAGTATCTTTCCAGTCCTCATCTGGTCTCTACAATATATAGGGAGTTAGATCAGGTTATACAAAGGCGTGGGATCTCCTGTATGTAAGTACTCTGACTTTAACATCATCTAATGAGGTTCTCCAAGAGAGGTGAAGGTGGACAAGGGCTTTTTCTGTAGTGGCATCCCAGCGGTGGAATTTCTTCCTTAGAGATGTTTGCTGGGTATCTGTATTAGTACCATTTTTCCTGGGCTTTTTAAGTGGCTTGTTGTTGTATTTTGATTATCTTCACAATGATCACAGTGCTGCTGCCAATTTTAGATGGTGCTTTGTGTGTGCTATTTGATTCGATTGTATATGTTTTTTACATCGTTTCTTCTGCGTGGGCACATGGATTGGATTGTAAATCCCCTGCACAGCTTTGCCTACATGCTAAAATAATACGAAATAGTCTTGATGGCTCTCCCAATTAAATATTTCACAAGTGTTTTCTCTCTGTGTGTATGTGTGTGTGAATTCAGCCTGGGTTTTTTTAAAAAAAAAATCTGATTTCTTTTAAAAAGGCATCTGGGTTTGCATGCCAGTCATGAAACTATTAAGTCCCAAAGGGTCTGGTATAAAGTTCCTGTGAGAATACAGCACACTGCTGGGCTACGTTGAGAACAGCACTCCTCAAAGACAACAGCGATTTGAAACTGCTAAATCATGCCTGTAAGAGGTACGATTCTCACTTGAGTCTTTGCCTCAAATGGCAAATTGAAAATCGCTTCTCATTTTCCAATTACCCAGCAAATTCTAATCTTAACTGAGTTAGAGCGAATTGGCTTATTGCTTTATATCTTGCCAGGAGACACCTTAAGACTCCAAGGGGTCAGAGAACATGCTCTAAGAAACCAAGAAGTGAAACTACAGTCCCTCGCTCTGTTATTCTCTGTAATCAAGATTTACTGGAACTGATCAAGTCACAAGTCACGGTCTAATAAAGGGGGATAAATGGTGTAACTGCCAAGTTTTGTCCTCCTGTATCTCAAGTACCTCTTGGTGCAGGTGAAAGTCCATTTCTTTTGGACCCTGGGAATGATCTGTGTTTCTTGTCTTAGAACATAGAACATTTAATAATAGGATTGGAAGGGACCGTGAGGTCTTCTAATCCAACCCCCTGCTCAAGCAGGAGTAACTATTGAATAGCAGAGGTGGAGGTCTTCTAGTCCAACCCCCTGCTCAGGCTGGAAACCCTATCCCATTTTAGACAAGCGGCTGTCCAGTCTCTTCTTAAAAACCTCCAGCGTTGGAGCACCCACAACTTCTGGAGGCAAGCCGTTCCACTGATTAATTGTTCTGTCAGGAATTTTCACCTTAGTTCTAGGTTGCTTCTCTCCTTGATTAGTTTCCATCCACTATTTCTTGTCCTGCCCTCAGGTGCTTTGGAGAATAGCTGACCTTCTCTCATCTGTGACAGCTTAAGTATTGGAAGACAGCTTCATGTCACCCCAGTTCTTCTCTTGGTTAGACTAGACATATCTAGCTCCCTCAAATGTTCGTCATATGGTTTAGACTCCAGACCCCTTATTCTCTTTGTTGCTCTTCTTTGCACTCTTCCTTCAGAGAGACTGATGCTGCCTAACTCCCTAGCTTTCCTAAAAACAAAACGACAACAAAAAACAGGGTAGCTTGTCCTGCCAGTGTTGCTTGCTATTGTATTCTTCCCAGTTCTTGGATGAGGGTATTGTTTCTGCTTGGTGATTTGTCTGGTGTTAATCTCTGCTTATCTAGCTGCTGGAGAGGATGTGTTTTGGTCACTCAAGCAAGGAATTACCAAGGAGAAAACCTCTCCCCCATCAACACTGTCAGGGTTAGTGCTGTGTAGAGAGGAAATAAACCCCACACCAATAATGATGACAATCCCTAGCACCAAGGAGCCCACAAAGTTAAAACTTTTGTAGCCTAGTTTTTCAGCACATAGGATGAATGTTGGTTGTTCTTCTTGCCTTTCCTCCACAATTTTTATTACAAGCCTGTTCTACGTCTAAGGTAATGGTCTCCCTCTAAGGACGGTGGGATTTTCCAACGGCAAAGCTTGTATGGGATGCTGAAAAAAAAATTGCATTTCTACCTTGAGTTATTTGAGCCCATTCTTGCGGGGGGGGGGAAGTCTTGAATGGGCTTCCTGGAAGGCAAATGTTAAAAGAAACTAATTAAAAATGATGGGACTGTGAAAAGGTTCTTGGGCTTATAGAATTCAGAGTGACGTTTCAAAGAAGTTCCAGAGATAAAGCCGAGAACCGTGGCATTAAGGGACCACTTGGCTGTAATTCATGATTTATGAGACCCAACACTAGCCTTTGGTTCAGACAGCTTTCAGATGGATTCAGACAAATTCAGTGAGAATTCTCTTGGTTCAGAGAGAAAATGTAGCTGAAGGCAGTCTGTGGGGGAAATGGCTGCAGCAAGGAAACAATTTTTTCCTTAATATTAAGCTTAGGACTTTCCTGGAAACCTCTGTATCCAAGAGAGCTTTCAACCCAACCTCTGAACTATTTATATATTTTTAGGCCTGAGTGAAAGAAGCATGAAAAGGCAAAAGTAAAAATATAAATGTTCTATTGACCACATTCTTGAACGATGGACAGCTACTGTCCTGGTTCATCTGTCTTCCTGATCAGAAATTATATATTTGTAACCTTAAATTTATACAAGATGAGAGGGAATGTTCTCCAACCCACATACCATTGGAATGTATAACAGAAGATAATAATTTGGAGGAAATTTCCTTTTCTCCCTGAGAAAATTCTTAGGGAAAAGAGAAATTCAGCATAATTTTGGAGGGCAAGCTTGTTCCCATTAGTGTAAAAGGATTGTGTAGTACCTGGTGACATTACACAGCATTATAAAATTGCAACAAGTTTCACCTTTTGCTTAATCTTTCATTTAATAGCTGTGATAAAATTTAAAAAAAAAATCGGCTGAAACTGGTAATATTTCTTAAGTGCAGGACAATCGCACAAGACTATTTAATGTTTGCTGGCATTGACCACTGGGGAAAGCATAAAAATAACAAACTAAGGTATAATGGATGGCAAAAAGTTAGAAGTATTTAAACACTTCATCATAGAAGAAATGGCTTTCTGAATTTCATGAAATCATAGAATGTAAGTGCTGGGGAGCAGTTGGCCCTCCAGAAAATCTGAATTAGGGTTCTGAAGTTCCTCAGTTTGATCAAATATTTAACAACTCAAAGATGTAGTGCAAGATCAAAAGATGTGGAGAGACCAGGCTCTTAGAATCACCAAGAGTCGGACATGACTGAATGAATAACATCAACATCAGGAGATACTAGGAATTATATTTCATCCACATTTGACAAGCCACAAGCCCTCAGTTTTCTATTATAGTCATGGGGAAGCCTCCGTTAGCTGACCAAAGCTTGATTCGTACTTAAAATTAGAAACACCTAAATATGTAGCAGGACATGTATACCGAAAGGCACGTCTCCTTGTTTCCTTTGTATTTTTGGAATATTTTGTAGTTATTGCAGAAGGAAACGTCTTCATTATTTCAGTTCTTCAATTCATATTTTCTGGGAGCACAAAGTTTGCAAAGAGCATGTTTAATAAACTGAGCAGGGAATGAAAATCCTGTTAAATCCTTCACGGGGGAGGAGGGGGCAAAGAATGATATCGGTTTAATTAAAAGTGCCAATATTTGCAAAGACTTAATTTCCAATCTCAATTAATTTCTGTTTATACATATTTTGGTAAGAATTAATTGTAACAAAGTCACATCAAACAACAGTGTGTGTGTGTGTGTGTGTGTAATATTAAGTTTTTAAAATAATGCTTGAAATTTCCTAAGCTTTCTTTCACACCGTATGTCCATCCTTCTTCACCTGCTGCTTATGGTGCACTAAGGTCATAACGCAGGAAGAAAATTCCAAGGGCTGTTAAAACTGGGCATGGTTGAGCTAGAATCCACCTCCATGGAAACCGGATCTCAAAATCCGGTTTCTGCAAAGAAAATAAAGATCAAGGACAACAAGCAGACATATTAGGCTTGTTTTGTATAAATGAAATAGAAGAGCATCATTGGAAGAGTCCATCCTCCTTCCTCCTTCCGTTATATATATTCCGATTAATATTTATATGTTACTTACATGTAAGGGTGTAAGTCTATACCATTGATGGCGAACCTTTTAGAGACCGAGTGCCCAAAAACTGGCCCCGCCCCCTGCCCTGCCCCCACCCTGCCTGCCCGCACGGCCACTCACTGCCTCCAGGGTCCACTGCAGATCGCCATGGCAGCCCAGCAGCGCCATGGCAGCCACGGCCTCTCCCCGCGCCCTGCAGCATCAACTGTGCGCGATGGGGCATGAGGGCAGAATCTTGTCTACGCTGCCTGGCTGCCATGTCCTTGGCTGCGCTGCTTTGTGTGGGCCACGCTCGGGGGCGACTCTCCTCCAGGGAGGCTGCTGGTGAGGAGGGGGTCGCGGGGGGAGGCGAGGCTGGGGTAACGGCATGTGTGCCCACAGAGAGGACTCCGAGTGTCGCCTCTGGCACCCGTGCCATAGGTTCGCCACCACTGGTCTATACATACGTTGTAGTTAGTATGTCTAAGATGTGTTATGTATGTGTACACTTCGAGAGCAAGCAACTAAATTTCACTTTTAATGTGTGCCGTTGTATCCACAGTAAAATATGACAATAAAGATTATTTATCTATCATGAAGGTTGAGCAGCTTGTAAATTCAAACAAAGGATGATTGTTTTTTTAATTAAGGGGTTTTTATAATGTATTTTAATGTCAGATTTCTATTTATGTTGTGAGCCGCCCTGAGTTCCTGGAATAGGGCGGCATAGAAATCCAATTAATAAATAAAATAATAAATAAATAAAGGAATCCTCATTTCAACACTTTCATAGGATTGAAACATAAATATCTGGGGGTGTTGGAGGAAGAGGAGAAGGAGGAGGAGGAGGAGGAAAAGAGGAGAAGACGAGGAGAAGGAGGAAGAGGAGGACGGTAACTCTGGGAAGTGTGGATGGGGCTGGGAGCTATCATCCCAGCAGATCTGGAAGACAACATTGGTGAAGATTGCACAGCCCTTTCCAGAGCTTCTCTCTGCTCTCCTAGTATGCAATACATATGACCGAGCACTTATAACCATTCGTTTAGTAATGGTTCAAAGTTGCAATGACACTGAAAAATGTGACTTGTGACCGGTTTTCACGCTTACAACCCCTGCAGCATCGCTATGGTCATGCGATCAAAATCCAGGCGTTGGCAACCGGCATGTCTTCGTATGTCCCTTGCCCTCTCCTGGGCTCCCGCGATGACCGTTTCTAGTCTTCCTTAGCCGGCTTCTGGCAAGCAAAGTCAACGGAGGGAAGCCAGGTTTGCTTAACACCGGCACGATTCGCTTAACCATCATGGCAAGAAAAGGTCGTAAAATGTGATGCAACTCATTCAACCACTGTCTTGCTTGTCAACATAACTTTTTGAGCTCAACTGGGGTCCTAAGCCGAACTCTACCTATACTGTGGGCATAAATATATATCTTTTGATTTCGTGTAGTGAACTTCTTCCCCTGGGCATAGAAACCCAAAGACCCCCACTTGCAATGGAATATAATTATTATTTATTTCTAAGTGATAAAGGGCCCGTTTGGCCGATACATTAGAAGAACTGATAAAGGATTTTTTTTTTCCCACCCTGAAAAGAGGCTACAGCAAAAAGGTGCATTTCTTTCCTTGCGTTAATCCTCTTCTTTTGGGGAGCCCTGTTTTCCTCAACAAAAATAATGTTAAGGCACCTGGAGACGTCTTCAGAAATTAAAAATGAATGCCTCTTAGGAACGCATTTCTCAAGAGGAAGCAGATAAAACCAACTCTGGAATTCTGTTTCTTAAAAAGGAACTATTTCCCTACTATTTACCGGCATCTGCTTACATCTGCTTTTGTGCTCCTCAAAAGTTCATGCGCAAAGGAAGAGAGGATGTATAACATCCATTAGGCATCGGGGAAGAAAAAAAAAAAGGACCAGTCCCTTCCCGGAGAGTCAGCAATTTATCAAAACATAAATGGCATTCTAAGTTTCTGTTCCTTGTAGGAACACAAACACATTTTCCGACATTAATCCTGGGGTTTTAAAAACTCTTTCCTCACTTTGCTGGGCCTCCTGTTAGTGCTTTCCACCTCCGTAGGATCTTGCAGAACGTGGCGGTCTCTTTTCTTCAAGAATTTCTTCCCAATGGTTCCCACTAACGTGTCGTACCTGTGAACAATCATTGCAAATATGACAGAAATGTTCAAACATGGTTGCAGCCCTTGATCACAAAAGAATCGTAAGATGCTCTTTGAAAGCAAACCTTCTCCAGTTTGGCATCTCCCCAAATGTAAAGACTTTCAGTTTTCTTTTTGGTTTCTCATTTTCTTTTTCACCCCAGTAAGAGAGAGGGAAGACAAGCTTTACAGCTCTCCCTGTCAACCCCATCAGTTCACACAGACAGAACTTCAATTAGTTTAGTTTTACAAGTCTGCTCTTTGGCCCTCAACGTAACATATTTTTTGAAAATTTACCCAGAGAAAATGGAGGTTTACGAAACGAGCAGCAAGGAGAAGAGAGTGAAAGTTTCAGCACCTTCAATAGATAAAAAGAGTTTTATCCCATAATAAAGAAGAGCCAAAAGGAGATGAGATCAACCGTGCAGGTGCTTATCAAAAATTACTTCTCACGATAGCCCAGCCATCCTTTCCTAACTGGTGTGTTTGAACTAGGGCATGGCATAAATAGCCTTACAATTTTCCACCAAATTTGGAGGGATAATTTCTGCAAACATTTTTCAAACGAGGGCTCACCACAACTCTTGTGAGGTAGGTTGGGCTGAGAGAGAGGAGCTGGACCAAAATCACCCAGCTGGCTTTCATGCCTAAGGTGGGACAAGAACTCACTGTCTCCTGGGTGATTGGCCCAGAGTCACCCAGCTGATTTTCATGCCTAAGGTAAGACTAGAACTCACAGCCTCCCAGTTAGACCAAACACCTTAACCATTACAACAAGCTGGCACTCTATTTTCCACTGAAGATATCCAGCTTTTCATTTAAAGTCCTTCTTCCCACCTCCGGCTGCAGCATCCTGTTTTGCACTCCCCCAGAGCCAAATGCGTTAAAAAGAATTTTGAAATGATTTCTCTAGGAACGCCTATAAACATTTCCTCTAATGTTTTTGTTGGCTGTAAACCCAATAAAAAGGAAGAAAGTCAGTAAGTACTGGGGCTGATGTCTGACTGAGGTAGCCTGGAGAAAGCAAGCAAAGCATTTTTATTTGCTTTTTTTTCTTTTTTTTTAAAGAACTCATTCAAGTCAAAAGCTTATTTCTGTTATAAAACACTCTCTTGCAAAACAAGTGTTTTCAACATCAAACGCCTGGTCATTGGGGAGAACTTTCATTTTAGACTGGAGGGAGGGGAGGGAGAAGGCTGAAAAACACATCTCGACAAACGTTATTTGTGTTATAATGGAGAAGAAGTACCGGTACCTTCTAGCCATTTCCTCGTCCGATACATCAGCTTCCTTTGCATTCTTTTCCTCTGTGGGATCTTCTGTCTTGTACCTCGAGTTCATCTGGACCATTAACTTCTGAAAATGAAAAACTGGAATGTCACTTTAGGTGTTACACTCCTCGAAAGAAAGAAAGAAAGAAAGGAAAAAAAGTCAAGGAGACCGATTTGGCAAGAATGAGGGAGATGAATACAGAAGCAATGCAGACATTAAGCACCTCAATATTTTCTTTCCAGCTGAAGGGCCAAGTTTGATATGACACTGACCCTCAAGAGAATATTATTATGGCTAACTGCTCAATTGCAGCATCTTTCTTTGTGACTTATCGCCCACGAAGGCCCTCCAGTCCACAGACGCTCATATCCCAATAAGAATGCCACAAAAATAGTATTTATGGTGTCATTAAAATATGTTAATCTTGATAGACCAAGATGAAAATAAACTCTCACAATTTTCCCCCCCACAGATGAAGCAGAGATTAAAGCTTCTTATCACATTTTATTTGTTAACCAGTCAATCAATGGCAAGACTGTAAGATACTAACAGTCACTATTCAGAGGTATTGCTGTAATTCAGCTCTCCGGTTAAATTCTGAACAGATCAAAGAACAGTTCTACAGGTATTTCATCCGGAACGCAAACTCAGAAAATGGTTAATACAGGAACCAGGTTAAGTGTGTTGTATGAGTGCAGCTGGTCTGGAGAAGGTGCTTATGAACTACTCATGAATCCTCTCTGATTTTATAGCTAGTGAATTCATCAAAACCAAAAGCTACATCCACCTACCCATCCGATCTATCCATCCATCATATGTATCTATCCCTCCCTCCAATGTTTGTATCTATCATCCATTCACCCATCTATTGTATGTGTGAATATATCCATCAACCAACCAACCAACCATCCATCCAATCTATCCATCACATGTATCTATCCCTCTCTCCAATGTATTATCTATCATTCATTCACCCATCCATCCATCCATTGTATGTGTGAATGTATCTATCAACCCATCCATCTATCCAAAAGTTACACCCACCCATCCATCCAATCTATCCATCCATCTATCCATGCATCATATATATCTATCTCTCTCTGCAATGTATGTATCTATCATCCATTCACCCATCCATTGTATGTGTGAATGTATCTATCTACCATCCATCCATGCATCCATCCATGCATCCATCCATGCATCCATCCATCCATCCATCCATCCATCCATCCATCCATCCATCCATCCATCCATCTATCTATCTATCTATCTATCTATCTATCTATCTATCTATCTATCTATCTATCTATCTATCTATCTATCTATCTATCTATCTATCTATATGTATCTATCCCTCTCTCCAATGTATTATCTATCATCCATTCACCCATCCATTGTATGTGTGAATGTATCTATCAACCCTCCATCCAGTTATTTCAATACGGTACAAACTGAGTCAGGGACTTCATTGATCTTGAACCGCCGTTGCAAGCCAGATCCCAAGAGGATGAACGAATGCTATAAGCCCCCCCCAAAAAATAATACCTCGACTTCAGGGTTGAACCCTTTGAAGGACATTCTGCCATACAGAAGATCTTCACACATCACGAAGCTTCTTTCCTCTCTGATGAGTCTCCTGTGAAGAAATCATTGTTTCAAAAAGGGGATCGAACAAGCAAGTTGAGCTTAGCCAACCTCTTGGCAGGAAACCAAAAAAAGCTGCAGACTGATCTCCAACTGCAGAAGGCAACTCTTGTTTCTGGTTTTGTTTTGAAGTTGTGAGTGTTCCATTGCCAGAGATTTTTTACAAAGAAACTGGACAGCCGTTTGTTTGGAATAGTAAAGGGTCACCTGCTTGAGCAGGGGGCTAGACTGGAAGACCTTCAAGGTCCCACCCAGTGCTATTATTCTGTTACTTCCCATCTCCTCCCACAGATGCAAAGACTGACAGGCAGCAAACGTACTCTTTTTCTTTCAGTTCTGGTCGATCCAGAAACCAATGTTCTTCGCTGATTATTTTCTTCTCCTCTTCCTCAAGTTGCTTTTTGGTTTCTGAATCCAAGCCCCTTTGCATGAACTGAAAGACAAGACGCAAAGGTTTTTCGAAATTTATTTAGGGAATTCCTACGCTGCCCGTCTTACCATCAAGCGACTTTGTGGGAGTTTACAGGTACGTACACACACACATACACACACACACACACACACACACACACGGACTTACAACCATTCGTTTTGCGATTGCTACCCCGGCAGTGAAAAAAGTGACTTGTGATCACTCCTCCAACTTGCATTCGTTGCAGCATCCCCAAAGTTACATGATCCAAATTCAGCCATAGGGCAAAGGGGATGTATTCACGATGGTTGCAGCGTCCCAGGGTCACCGGATCACCATTTGTGAATTTCCCAGCTGGCTTCGGACAAGCACAGCCAACGAGGGAAGCCAGCTTCGCTTAACAAACGTGTAAGTCACTTAACAACTTTCCCCTAACAACTAAAATGGTAAAATCAGGCAAAATTCACTTAAAAAACTGCCTTGCTTAGCCACAGAAATTCCGGTTCCCAATGGATGGCTGTTGAGGACTTACCACCTGCATTGTTATGGCTCACGGGCACGATGAATCCCTAGAACAGAAAGGTGATACACAACGAAGTTCAAGAATGGCATACTAAAACTGCCATGTAACCTTCTTCTTCTTTTTTTCCCCTAAAGAAATCTGGCCCTTATTTGGAGACGTGAAAATAAAAAGGGAAAGGGGAAGAAAAAAAAAAAAGAATGCCAAACGAAGGCAAGGACTTTCTACCACGTTCAATTAAAATTCTCGGCGAATATTGTTTTTCCCCGCAAAAAAAAATTATATATCCCGTTAACAGTTGCTATAATCACCTGAAGAAGATTAAGCACGCAAAAAGCCTTGCGATAAAAATATGTAGCTCCTGATTTGAACAGCTGCGAGGCAAAGGATTAAGACAGAGGGAGAGAAAAGAATAATGATGATTTGTTTGCGCTTCCAGGAGGGAGCTTAATCTGGGGCAGGGAAGAGACTGCCGATCAAACTGTGGAAAAAGGAAAGACTGCCTGGGTAAAGGCTCCCATCCAGGTGTGCTGCAACCCCAGCCCAGCACCGCTGCCTCTGCTTCTGACACAAGGTGCCATTTGCAGGGAAGGGAGCCGTGGGCGAGAAAGCACGGGGCAGGAGGCGGCTGCTCATTTGCATATCATTTGCATAGCGGCGGGAGTGAAAAACAGACAGGCGCTCCTGCTGCCCTCGCAAATTTCTGAAGATTTCATCAATGGTTGGTTGTAACGTATGATTCATGACTGCAACTATGATTTATGACCTATTTATGGCCTATTTCTTGCTGTTTATACATACACTCCGAGCTTATGCACCGGAGATAAATTCCTTGTGTGTCTGATCACACTTGGCCAATAAAGAATTCCATTCCATTCCCATTTCAGTTCCATTCCGGTTCTGTTCCATTCCATTATAGCTCTCCTCTCCTCTCCTTTTCTTCCTTTCTTTCCTTTCGTCTCATTCCCATCACCTTCCTTCGTTCCTTCTCATTTCCATCTCTCCTCCTTTCTTCCTCTTTTCCTTCTTCCTTCCTTCTCATTCCCATCTCTCTCCTTCCTTCTTCCTCCTTTCCTTTCCTTTCTTCCTTCTCCTTCCTATCTATTATCTCCCTCCTTCTTTCCTTCCTTCCCTCTTCTCCCCTGCCTCCCCCTTCCCTCTGAAGTCCAAGAAGGATTGGTCTTGAACCACTTCTGGGAATGTAAAGACTACCTGTACATACCATTTTTGTGAATGTGCTTTCCTCAGGCCTGAAGAAGTCAGTATTTAATGTCTCCTGGCAGGCAAATTTATCCAGAATGGGCTATGGCATATTTTTCAAGCAAAAGCAACGTCAGTCAAACAAGGTGAAGTTAAAAAAAAAGCAAATGTATCTTCACTCATGCTGGATTGTAGTGGAATCCAGAGAAAATACGAAGGACTGGGATGGTTGAAGACAGAAAGGCAAGGCTTCTAGATCAGGGGTTCTCAACCTTGGCAACTTTAAGACTTGTGGACTTCAACTGTGGGTGATGCCTCCCAAGGACACTTCTATCCGTCCTTCGATTACCCTGGGGGGGTGAATCTATAAACCCCTCAGAGAAGGTTCGCAACTTGGGAGTCCTCCTCGATCCACAGCTGACATTGGATCATCATTTGTCGGCAGTGGCGAGGGGGGCATTTGCCCAGGTTCGCCTGGTGCACCAGTTGCGTCCTTACTTGGATCGGGAGTCTCTCCTCACATGCCCTTGTCACCTTGAGGATCGACTACTGCAATGCTCTCTACATGGGGCTACCCTTGAAGAGTGTTTGGAGACTACAATTAGTGCAAAATGCAGCTGCGCGAGCGGTTGTGGGCCTTCCTCGTTGTGCCCACATTTCATCAACTCTCCGCATGCTGCATTGGTTGCCTATTGGTCTCTGAGCCCAATTCAAGGTGTTGGTTATTACCTATAAAGCCCTTCATGGCATGGGACCAGGATACTTACGGGACCGTCTTCTGCCACATACTTCTCTACGACCGGTGAGAGCGCACAGGGTCGGCCTCCTCCGGGTCCCGTCAGCGAAACAATGTCGTCTGGCGGGCCCTAGGGGGAGGGCCTTCTCTGTTGTGGTGCCCACCCTCTGGAACCAACTGCCTCCTGAAGTCCGCGTTTCTCCGACTCTCCCGGCCTTCCGAAAGAATTTAAAAACCTAACTCTGCCGGCAGGCCTGGGGATGATTGTTGATTGTGGTGTGACTGATGAGTATGTGTGGGGTTTTATTTTTAATGTTTTTTGTTCGGATTTAGATTAAATTGTTTTATATATATGTTGTGAGCCGCTCCGAGTCTTCGGAGAGGAGCGGCATACAAATCCGAATAAAATATATAAAAATAAACTCCCAGAATTCCTCAGCCAGCTTTGCTGGCTGAGGAATTCTGGGAGTTGAAGTCCACAAGTCTTAAAGTTGCCAAGGTTGAGAACCCCTGTTCTAGATGGTGGTCATGACTTAGAAACGATGTCACTCTTTGGTCCTCAAAGATTTTGCAACCAAGTCTCAGCTCTCCTTGCCAAACCCGCTTTTAGCTTTACGCACAGTCACACACACAGTCACACTCTCTCTCTTTTTCTGTCTCTGACACATACCCCCAGCTTTGCACAGAAGATTTGGGAAGAGAGCAGATTGTCGCTCTGGAGGCAAGCTAGTCTGTCAATCTTGTTTAATTCCCCCACGGAGGGAATGGTTTCCCACTTGGATGCAGTTGTGCGAAGGTGTGTGTTTGGGGCAGGGTGGGGGGCAGGCCTTGTAGCTAGCAAATCGGGGTGGCTGGTTTTGTTCCTTGCCATATGCCTTGTTCGTGCCGAAGTCCCACCAGCTGGGATTGAAATAGCGAAACTCGGCTATGTCCAAACAAAATCTGAAAATGTGTCACACAGGAAGAACATTAGAAGGAACTGTTAGTCTCCAATGGATGCTCCACGATGCATTTAAACAGAGCCATCCCTGGGCCTGAGATAAGAACATATGAACCAAGGCCCCGTACATCGGGCAGAGTTATAGAAATCGGCTGTTAAGTGAATTTTGCCCCGTTTTACAAGCTTTCATGCCTCACTTGTTGTGAATCTCTGCAGTCGGGAGGTTAGTAACACAACTGTTAAGTGAACCTGGCTCCCCCGTTGACCTTACGAGCCAAGAGGGATCACACGACCCCAGGACTTTGCAACCGTCATAAATGTGAAGCAGTTGCCAAACATCCAAATTTTGATTGCGTGGCCACAGGGATGCTGTAATGGTCGTTAAGTGTGAACGAAAGTCCCTTTTTTCAGTGTAACTCTAAACGGTCACTAAATGAACTGCTGTTAAGTAGAAGGCTGCCTGTCCCAGGTCTTTTTTTTCTCCTATCAGTTTTCTGTTTCTACAGCTGAGCCTGGAGCAGGGGCAGGCAACCCAAAACACTCAAAGAGCCACTTGGACCCGTTTCCCACCGAAAACAAAACACCGGGAGCCGCAAAACCCTTTTGATATCTAGAATGAAGATAACACTACAGATATCCTTTTTTACCTTTATTTTGTGTATGTGTGTGTGTGTGTGTATACATACACATAGACACACACACATATATACACACACACACATACATATATACACACACCTATAATAAAGGTAAAAAAGGATATATGCAGTCTTATCTTCATTTTAGATGTCAAAAGGGTCTCTCTCTGTCTCTTTCCCTCCCTCTCTCTCCCTCTTTCTCTTTCTCTTTTTTCTCTTTCTCTCTTTCCTTTCCCTCTTTCCTCTCTTTCTTTCTCTCCTCTCCCCCTCTTTCTCTCCTCCCTTCTCTCTCCCTTTCTCCAATCTTCTGCTCATCTGTCAAGCTGGCTTCAAGCTCTTCCCCAACAAGCTCAGGGGTAGGCAACCTCAGCTCTTTTATGACTCATGGACTTCAACTCTCAGAATTCCTGAGTCAGCATAGCTGGGCTAGCTAGCTCTCTCCTGCCCTTCCTGCTTCCTGCAAAGACGCAGCAAAGGGAGGAGCTCCGCCCAAATAAGCTTTTCAGCTCGTCGGATAATACCTACCGTGAGTCCACTCTTTTTTACACACACACACACACACACACACACACACACACACACACACACACACAGAGAGAGAGAGAGAGAGAGAGAGAGAGAGAGAGAGAGAGAGAGAGAGAGAGAGAGAGAGAGAGAGAGAGGGAGCGCAAGTGCCTCTCTCTGTCTCTATCTGCAAATGGCAGAGGAGGCTGGGAGCCATAGGGGAAGGCTCAAAGAGCGCATGCGGCTCCGGAGCCACAGGTTGCCGACCTGCAGCCTGGAGTGACTCACTGATCTTAGCTATCCAGAAGACCCATCGATCCGACAGAAGGAAATTCACTTCCATGGGAAAGGGATTATTAGGGTTGCAATCCTGAATAAAATCCCTTTGTGCGTGCTCAAGCCGCAGGAGAAAAGCCTCCCAACCTTTTGTGGATCATTTACAGACAATCTACTTTAAATCACCGGTCAGATCTACCGCCAAATGTCTCCGCCAGGTAAGTAACCACTTGAGGGACTTGAGAAGGGAGAGCGAAATAAATAAATGGTGGGGTTTATTTTTGTGTGTTTTTCTTAGATCCTGCTCGGCCTTTTGTTTTTGTTTTTCCTTCCGAAAATATATATATATATTTTTTAAAAAGCCTACAACTTAATGGCAGTCTCAAAGATGGGAGGTGAAAAGTAATGGCATCCACATCAACTTGAAGCAAACAAACCATGAAAGGCTGGCGATATTGAGCTATAAATATTTGATTAATGTTTATGTTTTTAAAAATTAATGGCAATCCGGCTCATATGGAAAGAAAGAAAGAAAGAAAGAAAGAAAGAAAGAAAGAAAGAAAGAAAGAAAGAAAGAAAGGAAGGAAGGAAGGAAGGAAGGAAGGAAGGAAGGAAGGAAGAAGATTGCTTTTCTAAGACCAAGAAGTCAACTATTTTTTGATCTCTGGTCTATAACTTTGGAAGGAGATATAGATCCAGATCTTGCACAGACATTGCAGACTATTTCAACAACAACAACAAGCTCAAGTTACCAATGCCAGTCTAGGAAGGAAGGGAGGGAGGGAGGGAGGGAGGAAAGAAGGAAGGAAGATAGAAAAGAAAGAAGGAAGGGAGGAAGGAAGGAAGGAAGGAAGGAAGGAAGGAAGGAAGGAAGGAAGGAAGGAAGGAAGGAAGGAAGGAAGGAAGGAAGAAGATTGCTTTTCTAAGACCAAGAAGTCAACTATTTTTTGATCTCTGGTCTATAACTTTGGAAGGAGATATAGATCCAGATCTTGCACAGACATTGCAGACTATTTCAACAACAACAACAAGCTCAAGTTACCAATGCCAGTCTAGGAAGGAAGGGAGGGAGGGAGGGAGGGAGGGAGGGAGGGAGGAAAGAAGGAAGGAAGATAGAAAAGAAAGAAGGAAGGGAGGAAGGAAGGAAGGAAGGAATCAGGCACTGAATTGAGATTACTTTGGCTCTGAATTCAACACCGGATTCACACATCCAAGGACAACTGCCAGATTGGGGTTTTTACTAACACACCCCACTCACTGCCCCCCCCCTAAAGCAACAAGACTGTATTGGTAAGTTGGAGAAAAAGGGAAAGTAGAAGATCGTCCTTGACTTACAACAGTTCGCTTAGTGATCATTCAAAGTTACAATGGCACTGAAAAAAGTGACTTATGACATTGTTCACACTTACGACCGTTGCAGCATCCCATGGTCAGGTGATTTACATTCGGATGCTGGACAAAATAAAAATAAAAATGAGGAGCTGGACTGCAAATGAGGTCATCCTTGGGGTGGTCTGAGTTTTGCATTGGCTGCTAAGGTACTGCTTTGTAGTACCCATCCACCCCCAAACTGCTAATTTCTACTTAAATATTTTTAAACTGTGTCCTGGACCTCTGTGATTATTGCTCATCTCTGTGTGCATCATTTTAATTCTTTTTCAAACAGTTTTAGTCTCTTCACTGGCCTGGCTATGTAATTTCATGCTTTTTTGAACTGGAAGTCACCAAGAGTCATTCTTGCAAATTACAGAGCCCCCCCCCCCGTGCATGTACTACGTAAACAAATAAGTAGCAAATGGAAAAAGCAGAAAGCGTGAAAGAGACTTCCAAAGGCACAGAGAAATAGAAGGTTTTTTTCCCAGCAAAAATTTAGCCTAGACCCAATTTAGCAACGTCTCCAACTACTTCGGGGAAAATACGGCTTGCAAAGTAAAACCCTTCGAAAGGACTATAAATTTTTTTAAAAAAGCAATCTGCAATGCTTAAACCAGTTTTGGAGACTTTAAGACGTGGATTTGGAATCCCAGAATTCCCCAGGCTGACTGGGGAATTCTGGGAGTTGAAGTCCAGGCATTGTAAAGAGCCCAAGGTTGAGAAATGCTGTTTTAAAGTGATGCATCCACCCCATTGCATTCATTTGAGGATGTAAAAAAAATAAAACGTTAAGCAAGCAAGCTTAAGCACATGCTTCCCCTTCTTGCAAAATTATGAGAGCATTGCAGACTTCAAAGCATGCACAGAGTGCTTTCCTTGCACCCTTAAGAAATCCAGGCGAGCAGAAGCCCAGCAGAAGCTGGGCTGGTATTCAGGTGAAAACTTTCTTTTCCTACAAGCAATTTTGCCGAGAATCCAATTCAATTCCTTCAAAGATTCAAAAGCAGCATTTCTAGGTCTGAGCATGCGCAGAGGGCGAAGGACTTCGCCACGCGCTCAGCCGGAAGCGCCTCGGCTCCGTTCCAATTGTTTACGAGGCTCCTCAGCTTTCCTCCCACCCACTTCCGAAGCTCTTCGGTCGCATTCGGCGCCACGCCTCCCGGCTTCAATTGGCGGCTCTTCCCTCGTTCGTCGCGAGCCGAAGCCAATCGGGTTGTCTTCGCCCGCCGCCGGAAACGGTTCGGAAAGAGTCGCGGGTAGCCCCTCCCCTTTCCGAAGGCTTTCGCCTCAGCTCGCCCAGCGAGTCCGTTCAGACGTCTCTTACCTTCATGCGGAGAAGATTCTTGGATAGTTTGCTCTTCACGTCCCGAGCCATGACGACGCCAAGCTGGAACCCCCCCCAAAGCGCAGCGCCGTTTACGGTTTTTGTCACTCACCGGGCGGCGGTCCCTCGTCGTGAAACCGCCACTTTGTGGCGTTGGTAGTGACAGAGCATGCGCGATGGCCGACGCATGCTCGGTAGACTCCGATGATGCCTTTCTCCTGGCTCATGCCCTTAGTTTCTTTTCTTTGTCTTCCAAGTGTGAACGAGACTGTTTTTAAAAGCTTGATAAATGCAAAGTGATGAATTGAAAAATGTTCCTGGGAGGGTTAAAAAAAAAAGTTTGCAAGAAGGAGAGCCAGAACTGGCAGGTATGGAGCACACTCACTATGTCCAATTCATGTCCTTTATCGTCTGTACACAGAACATCATAAATGTCAGATAAAAAAAATGGAAAAAACCCCCAATATTCTCCTCTCAAAAAAAAAAAACATACCCGATGACACGTGCCTGATTTTCTTTCTGTATGTCCCAGCCATTTGGCCTCTGCAGATAGACTGCTGTCACGTATGGAGGATCTGTATGGAGCTGCCACGGATAACAGGTATGCTTGACTGATGAAGATTGCTTAGTGACCAAAGTTACAACGGCACTGAAAAAAGTGACATGACTATTTTTCACACGACTGTTGCAGCATCCCCATGATCACGTGATTGAGATTTGGATGGTTGATAACGGACTCACATATATGATGGTCGCAGTGTCCCGGGGCCATGTGATCCTCTTTTGCGACTTTCTGACAAAGTCAACAGGGAAACCAAATTCACTCAAGAACCGTGTTACTAATTTAACAGCTGCAGTGATTCGCTTAACGGGGGCAAGAAAAGTGGTAAAATGGGGCAAAACTCAACAACAAATGTCTTACTTAGCAACATAAATTTTGGTCTCAGTTGTGGTTATAATTTGAGGACTACCTGTAGTAATGCACAAACTAATCCCATGGAAACACTTCCCCCCCCTCACTGGAGTCATGCCTGCAGTGTGGGAACATTCCAATGGGATGAATATTATTAAACAGTAAAAAAAAGAAGAATTTCTTTAACAGCTTGTATAATTGCCAAGTGCTTGATTATGCATTTCATAACAGACATCCTAAAGCTCACTCTTTATCTCTGGAGAATTTTCATCTTTATTCCACTGCTGATTTATGAAAGACATAATAGAAATCAACATGAAATGACTAGAAAAGAAACACTAAGGCAGGGTATGTTTTTGATTCAACAAATAACAAATGTTCCGTAATGTTTCATAGAAACTTCTACTTTGCATCTTAAGAAGACAGAAATCTTGGAATATTTCTTCCAACAGGCATCCTTTATTAAGAGAAAATGGTTGAAGGCGTTCTAGACAGGACCTGGGGCCCAAGCCCTACTGGTCAAGGTTTTAAGGGGTCCCCAGCAACCCCACCCCACCCCACCATCTTTTCAGCAACAATCCCAGGCGTTACATTTCCATCCCCTTTTTCCTCACTGCCGGCGGAAGGGAGACTTCAGAGGGGAGTAGATGAAAGCTGATGGCCCCATTGTTATGCTTTAGTCCTTTTGGTGGTATCCACATTCAGTCCCTTTGAAGTTGTACCGAAACAAGTGAGGGCCATAAAATCCCTTTGTTCACCCCCCTTCCCCTTCATCGTATGACAGAATCCAGAGAGGGCAGAAATGGGGTTTTCCACAGTCGATAACTAGAGATGAAATATAATTGGATTCTGACAGATGGATTACTAAATTATCTGTAAAATAGCCTCCCTCCAAGCCCTAACCTTACCCCACCAAAATTCTCTTTCCACTTGAGACTAGGCATATGTCTTTGGTCTAGGCACATGACTTTGATTGCAGATTATTTAGTGATAATAATTAGCAACACATTACTAACAAATAATTACAAAACTCTGAAGAATATCTGATTGGGAAAGGATGCTGTGAATAATAAATAAGCATTTAATTAGTTCAGGCTAAGTGCTCTAAGAGGAAGTTAGGCAGCTAACTAACTAACTGTCATACAGATCCAGAAAAATAATATTGCCTATGCACAAGCTGAATGTAGCAATTACGGTAGGTCTCAAGTTACAGGCCAATTATCTTGGCCAAAGATTTTGGAAGACTGTCATCTAATACATCTGCTAGGTCTAAAAACTAGACTTCACGATTCAGCAGAATCTGCATTTTTAAAGAGATTAGTTCAGGGGTAGGCAAAAGGGTCTCTCTCTGTGTGTCTCTCTGTCCCTCCTTCCCTCTCTATCTGCCCTTGGTCTGCCAGTTCCCCCACTTTCTCTCTTTCCTCTCTCTCCCTCCCTCCCTCTCTCTCTCTTTTTCTCCCCCCTCTCTCTCTTCCCCCCCTTTCTCCCTCTCTCCTATCTGCTGCTCACCTGGCAAGCTGGCTTCAAGCTGTTCTCCAACAAGCTCAGGGGTAGGCAACCTTGGCTCTTTTATGACTCATGGACTTCAACTCCCAGAATTCCTGAGTCAGCATAGCTGGGCTAGCTAGCTCTCTCCTGCCCTTCCTGCTTCTTGGAGAACACACAGAGAGAGAGACAGAGAGAGAAGCAGGGAAGCGCAATTGCCTCTCTGTCTCTGTCTCTCTCTGCAAATGGCAGAAGAGGCTGGGAGCCACAGGGGAAGGCTCAAAGAGCCGCATGCGGCTCCAGAGCTGCAGGTTGCCGACCTGTGGATTAAGTTGGATGGGACTACTAATCTACTAAAGATGGACCAGGAGATGGATACTTTGGAATAAATGAATGCTTCACGCATTAGACCATAAAAGTGAACATCCGTAATGCTTCATCTCCAGATGGGGAAGGCAGATAATTATGGGGGGAAAGAGTCACTGCAAAATTCCAGATGCACCAGATGTTATCCTGAAGCCTTTCCCAGTCAGTATGAATTGTGGTTTCCAAATTGCCCATGCTTAATTTTTCTTCTGTCTCAAGGCATGGGGATGAAAAATGATGGTGTCCTGTAGAGCACCTTTCACCCCAAGATTTAAATGGCCCCAACTCTATTTCAAAAAGGTTTAAAATCGTGGATATTTCTTCGGGTGTTGGGCTGGGATGAGGCGAAGTAACGGTGTGTGGAACGGCCTTGGGAGGCAGGAAGAAGTGATGGTACCTAAGGATCAATCAGATAAGAGACAGCATAGCCCTCGGCTGCATCACAGGCAGAGAAGGAAATTCAGAAGGACTTCTCAGACTGTAAAAGAGACAGCAGGAGCTGTGTACTTTCAGACTAAAAATATTTAGTAAATGCAGCTTTACAATAAAGTGGAATTAGCTCATCTGCTCCTGTTTCCTCTCTGGTCTATCTCTGAAGGCTGACAGGCTGGCGATACATTTATAGTATTATAGTATTTTTGAGGATCTCAACCACATTGTGATAACGTTAGTTTTGGGCTTACGTTTACTTGAATTTAGAGATTTGATCATTACTGTTTCTTTTATTGTTAGTTGCCCAGAGTTGGGCATGATAAAAAGCACAGTCCTCATCCTGTAGAGCAGGGGTGTCAAACTCAATTTCGTTGAGGGCCACATCAGTATTGTGGTTGCCCTCAGGGGGCCGGGTGGGTGTTGGGGGCCTACTGAGTGGGGGTGGATGGAGTGGGGGTGGCCTACTGGGTGGGCATGGCCAGCTCTATATCGTTCGCGCCAAGGGGGCCTGTGGGAGCCTGGGCAGGAGTGGGACAGATCTGAGGGTCTCTGGCAGAAGGGGGGGACCGGGGCAAGCGCCAAGGCATGGTGCATTTCTTCATTCCTCACAAAGGGTGACCCCTCCCCAGCATCCACCCAGGGGGTGGGGCCGACACGGCAGGGCTGGTTCCTCACTGTTTCCAGACGGCCTTGTGGAGCTAAGACTGAATGTGTCTCAGCATAGATGGCCACCACAAAATTGTACATTGGCTCCTGGCTGGCCTGGGCCAGGGCCAAGGTAGCGGGGGCCGTTCCCTCATTGTTTCCAGGATGGCTTCGTGGGCCACATGAAACCACTTTGCAGGCCGCATCCGCCCCCCCCCCGGGCCTCGTGTTTGACATGTCTGCTGTAGATGAAGGAATGACCCCTGCGTGGATAGATGGTCTTCGTTAGATTTCTTTTGTTCTTTGCTTCCTCCTCCCCGTTCTCTCTCCTTTTGCCAAGGTCTCCTTTTCCAATTTAAGAGTCTAAATTCCCCTTCTTTCTTTCAGTTTTGTTTCACCCAATCTGGAAGTGTTCAGGCCATTCAAGGATATTGTGCAAGTAATAATCCCAAGCAATATGCAAAGGGGGGGGGGAAATCACAATCTGTTTCAGTCTGAGACTATTTTAATTCCTAGCCATATTTCTGGGGATTCTAAGCTGGGAAACAAGTAAGATTTTTTTTTTTTTGACCTTAAGACTAAGGACAATCCAAAATTCAACCCACCGGCTTTGCAATTTCTGCAGTGAATACACTGCGCTTGTCACTTTAATAAACATTGGTGCTGCAGGCTTATTTCAGAGTGATGGAACCTTCTAAAGTTTATAGGTTATTTTAAGTATTTTTCCCCCTGCAGGAATAGAGGTTGATTGATTAAATTGTCATTTTTTTTCTCTCTCACTTTTTTTTTAGTTGCGCTTGATTTTTTTTAAATATTTTTTTTACCATAGTCGCTGAAATATATATCATATCCTGGTATTTTTAACCAGGCAGTTTGTTTTAAAAAAAAAAAAAGACAGCTTTGGTGAAAATAAGCCAACAGAGAATTTTTAACTGGAGGAACACAAGACAAAAAAAGCAACCCAATCCAAGCTCTGGATAAGGAGTTTTCTTTATGCTCTTCTATTTTTTTTAAAAAAAAATTTAAGAATTATTTTGAATATGGTGAGCAGCCCAGATGTAACATCAGTGGCATACAAATCTACTAAATAAATTAGCATTTATTCATTCATTCATTCATTTATATTAAATTTATATGCCAAAAATTTACTCTGGGTAGCTTACAAATGATATAAAAAATGATTATAGAAACAATTAAAACCTGCTAATACTCTTGAAAACTATAATCCCTCTATCATCCTGATGGTGTGCAATTCCTCTGGATGGGACCCTCATCAGTGGATATACAAAAAAAGCGAGCGGTACCCCAAAAGTTGTTAAAAGTTTAACTAAGTTGCCTGAGCTATTTTTACCAAGCACCAATTCTTCCTGTTTTCTAAGCTTCTACTCTGGAAGAAAAATTGATTGGATGTTGCACTACACGACTTTACTAAATGTGAAAACTACCGCAGCGAGACACTATGATGGATCACGGCTTAGATCTGTCATGGCAAATCCTGTAGCTGCTAACGCTTGGTTAGTTAGCGGCTCTGGAAATTGCAGCCGGAGTCTGGGGTTTTTATTTGGGGAGGGGTGACAGGGAAGGGGGTTCATTCTTTAAAAGAAACAACTTCTAATAAGCCTAGTGGATTCCCCCTCCCCCGTAAATGTATTAATGATTGTATTGCCATAAAGATCAAAACAAACTCAAGGTTAGCTTTCATCAAGCAGTGACAGAACACTCTTCTGTTTCTTCCTGGATGATAATGACTGTATTGCTGGAAAAACGGATGAAAAGTTACAAGTTCACGGACACTGGAATATTAGACATATCTATTTATTGCTACGGTGTTTGGGCGGTTGGTTGTCTTGAGCGCTAGCCACCCAGCGTTCGTATGTTGCGAGATGGAGAGCCTTGTAAATTGGTGAAAATAAATTCAAATTAAAAATAAAATATGGCATGTTTTCCTTCTCCATAATAGAAGAAGGCCCAGGGGACTCTTCCCCACCTGAGCTACTGACAGCAGATTGAAAAGAAGAGACGCAACAAAGCAAAAATGAACAGAAAGCCCCAACAAGAGCTTTCGGTTAAACAGTGAAAACAGAGGGAAGGGATCGATTTCAAAGCACAATTTTGTCCCAAATTTCTGTTGCTAAACAGAATAGTTGTTAAGCGAATTTTCCCCCATTCTATGACCTTTCTTGCCACAGTTGTTAAGTGAATCACACGGTTGTAAAGTGAATTTGATTTTTCTGGTCAGCAGGTCGCACAAGGGGATCACGGGACTCCCCCCCCGGGGACGCTGCCACCGTCATAAATATGAGTCAGTTGCCAAGAGTCTGAATTTTGGTCACGGGACCACGGGGATGCTGCAACCGTCGTAAGTGTGAAAAACTGTCGTAAGTCATTTTTTCAGTGCTGCTGTAACGTTGAATGGTCACAAACAAAGGGCCACCTGTAATGGCCAGCTGGGGGGATTCTGGGAGTTGAAGTCCACACATCTTAAAATTGCCAAGGTTGAGAAACCTTGTCTTATGGTATTTGTTTCTTCTCTGGATTAGCTTGAAAGGCTCACATATTCATGCTATCACCCAATGTCCCTTTTATCTTTTATAAAGACGTCCTGTGTATTGCCTCCAATGGGATTTAAATGTTTAAATATTAAGTATTTAAATATCCAGAGACAGGTAGAAATGCGGTCTCCCACCTACCTTGTTCTTCTGAACATTAAAATCTTTAGATCTTTCACTCCCCTCCCATCCTCCTTGATTCAAAGTCTTGATTCCCAGCCAGATCATTAAAGGGATGGTAACGAAGTTATTGTTTGTTCCTCGCGTGCTTAAAAAAAGCAGAGCAAGAGAACTTAAGACATCACTTATGATTAATAGCAACAAAGGGCCATGATAATTAAAAAAAGACTCTTCAGCAATCCATTGTTTAGGCTGTCATATCACCTTCCAAATCCCAACTTGAGGTGTGAGAAACGTCTCTTCCGATGCCAAATGGAAGTTTGCAGGGGGGAAAAAATCGTATTTTTTTTTTTAACCTAACACAGAATTTTGACAGAGTCAGGCTGATTAACATTTAATTGGATTATATTAATGCAACTTAACCTTAAAAATAAAATGAAAATGATTGCCTTACAAATAGCAGAGCCCCTTCTATTAATGCCCATGATTTGACCCCATTATTATGGTCCATCGCACAATCAGCCAGATGTTTAGATTGCATCTGGCACTTTTTATCGACCTTTCAAATCCTTCCCAAGGACCTTGGTGTGAACCTTTTTGGAGATAATTGTGGCAAAACAAGTTGTAGAATGGGGCACTTCTCATTTAACAACAGTCTTCCTTTGCAAGGCAAAATTGGGGCTGAGTTGCAATCATAAACCAAGGATTACCTGTAAAACAAGTCCAGAATTTCAATTTAGAAAATGTTCTTTTGCTAGCAAACATGGGAAGTATCCACCAAAGCTCATGTACAAAGCAGACCAAACTCTTGGATATGGCAGAGTTTCTTGGGAGTGACCCACCATGCTGAAATCTGTAATGCACCTTGTTTAAAAATAATTGACGCGAACAAATGCCCATTCTTCATTGTTGTAAAATATGTACAGATCCCTTGATTTGGCATCGGCCATCGGTAATAGCAAAACTTTAATTTCCCACTCATCGTTATCTGCCGCTCTCAGTCTGCTCCTCAATTCTTGTGCAGAAAACAGTATAGTAAAAAGAAAGGAAAGCGGGGGGGGGAGGGGGGAGAGGAGGGGAGAGAAAAGGGATTTTCCACAGTCTTTTCAAGACATCCACCAGTATGTTGGCTCCTTTCTCCAGAAACACTTAATCTAGGTCTAAATGTACCCAAACTTGTTCATTTTGTCATTCACAGATAATGAAGGTAATTGGGACAAAACCCATTAAGCCGGTGGCACCAATCCCAGTTTTTTGTTTTTTGTCGGGGGTTTTTTTTTTTGCAACAGAGGCCAAGTTCGTCGTGTTGTTATACGGCCACGTTTGTGTTTTCCCCCTTCAACAGCTTCCAAGAGGGATTTGCACATGGTGACATTGTGAACTTGTCGATTTTTCATCTCGAGAGACCATAGCAATTCCAGAACGGGTTTTAAAAGAAGAGAATGATGTCATGTTAGTCCAATAAGTTGGTTCTATTTTTTTTTCACCCATGCACCCCCTAATCTGTGATTTGCAGCAGAATAATCAGCAACGTTGATAGCTGAATATACTGAGACAGCATCTCACATGGTGGGTTTCTAGTTGGGAGGCAGGCATGGGACAACTGCAAAGGTTATATTTAACAACGGTGGCAAGAAAGGTCGTAAAATGGAGGCACAGCTCACTTAACAATCGTCTCACTTAGCAACAGAAATATTGGGTCTTAGTTGTGTTTGTAAATCAAGGACTATCGGCATTATTTGGAAATAACTCGTCAGCTAGTCCTGATCTGTCCTTGGTCCTGAATGCTCAGCATCCAAATATAGTTAGAAGTTCCTCTGCTTCTAGAAAAATTTAAAGCCCAGATTCGACAGTGATAAAGTAATCAAAATAATGATCAAAATACAACAACAAAGTGAATTGAGCATACTGTCATACAGCATCACAGTCTAGTTTAGAGGCATCCCTGCTTCAGACAGGAAGGCGGTGCAGAGAGTGGTGAGGACGGCAGAAAAGATCATTGGCAGTTCCCTCCCTCCCATCCAGGACATAGCACAGAAGTGTTGCTTGAGCAGGGTCCACAAGATTGTCTGGGACATGACACATCCTCTTCATAACCTGTTTTCCTTGTTCCCTTCTGGGAGGAGGGGGCTCCGTGGTATCTGAAGCAGAACATCCAGATTCAGCCAGAATTTCATTCCATACAGCATTAACCTTGTGAACTCTCAAGCTTCCTCCTTTCGTGATGTATTCAAGATGGACAGCGATTAATATTCATTTGTTATGTATATATAGAGGTCTGGGTCTATACATATGTTGTATATAGTATGTTTAGGTGTGTGTCATGTATGTGTTCACTTTGAGAGTGGGCAACTAAATTTCATTTTTGATGTGTGTCGTTGTGTGTCGTTGTGCCCACAGTAAAAAAATGACAATAAAGGTTATCTTATCTATGAATAGTCTAAATATGTTATTGTACACATTTCCTGTGGCTGTTGGTCGAGGGGACACATATATGTAACTTCAGAGATCATAGCATTTCTCTATAACAGTGGTTCTCAACCTGTGGGTTGTGACCCCATTTGGGGTCGAACAACCATTTCACGGGGGTCGCCAAACAACGCAGTCCGCCATTTCCCCCCCTTTTCCTTAGCTGTGCTACTCCCTCTTATTCTATTGGCTTTTGAAAGCCAATAGAATAGACTCTCTTGAATAGAGTCTAATTCTATTGGCTTTCAAAAGCCAATAGGAATTGTCCAGGCTGTCTCTGCCCTGCTGAGCCCGCCAAAAGTCCCAGTCTGCAAATGGTGCTGTAAGTTGTCTGCAGTGAAGGCGAGCTCTCCGGAAGTTTCCACCCCTCCCTGCTGAGCAACTACTAAAAATGTAAGTAAAAGAGGGCCAGGGGTGGGAGGTGGGAGGCCGGCGGGCGCAGGGAGGGTTGCTGGTGTGCGTGGGGCCCGGTGGGTGCCTTACCTCCCTTGGGCTGGGCCAGCTGGTGGCCCAGCCAGTGGTCGCCCTGTGCCGTCACTGCCGCTTGCTGTGGCCACCCAGGAGCGCCTGGGCCTGCCAGCTGCCGCCTCAAACAGGCAGTGGCCAAGGTAAGGCTAGCAGGGCAGCGGCGGGCGCAGGGAGGGCTGCTGGCGCGCGTGGGGCCCGGCAGGTGCCTTATCTCCCTTGGGCTGGGCCACCTAGTGGCCCAGCCGGTGGTCGCCCTGTGCCATCGCTGCCCCTTGCCAGCTACACCTCGGTCGGTGCAGGGGGTGGCACCACACATGTGCGGTGCTCCAGGGCAGGGAAATACAGGTAGTCCTCGACTTACGACCAGTTGTGGGTCGTGGCATTAAAAAGGTTGAGAACCACTGCTCTATAACATTCACAGCGCCTGACAGAATATTCCCTTAAAGAGTAAAACATGCATCTTTGAATTATTCATTCCTTTTTACATAAGAAATGCATCTCTAACAACACAATAAATTTCTATATAAATGCTCTATTCTAGAAGAATATAGATTTCTTTCTGGTATGAACTACTTTCCTGGTATTTGTCAGGTTTTAATTTCAGCTTAAATAAATAACACATGACAGCAAGCTGGGAGAAAGATAAAAGGTGAATTTCGTATTCTTAATGGAATTAATAATTGCTTTAGTCAAAACTAAATTTCCAATTAGTTTCGGCGAAACAATATTGTGCCTCTTTTTTTTTTTACAAGCATGATAGCTCATTTGGAAACCTTATTTTGATAATATATAAACATTTCCAGAACTGTATTATGCAATGTAAGTAACATAGTTACTGATTTTGCTATTATGTCTGAAGGTTCATCTGGAGTGAAATAATCTTTTCTTAAATTATTTGGTTGTATTTTAAACAATAAAGGGAAAGAAAGAGGAATCAATTCATAATTATTCTCAGTTGAGTTGACTGTCTGGAAATTTCATATTCAACAATTGGTTAATGACCAAAGGATATGGTCTGCTAATGAAAATACTTTCTAAATTATTACACTTCATTTCAGAAAAATAACAAACCTGCATTGTTTTCTTCTTCAAGCTATTCATATGATTTATTCTGTATAAATATGTTCAAAGGAGAAGGAGAAGCAAGATGGTAAAGTGCTTAAATCGGGTTCAAGTTTTGTTTTTTTTTACATTTTTGAGAAGGGAGAGAGGGAGGGAGGAAAGTAAATGAAATCAGGAAGGAAGGAAGGAAGGAAGGAAGGAAGGAAGGAAGGAAGGAAGGAAGGAAGGAAGGAAGGAAAATGAAATCAGAAGGGAGGAGGGAAGGAAGGAAATTAAATGAAATCAGATGAAGGAAAAGGAAGGAAGGAAAATGAAATCAGAGAAGAGGGAGGGAATGAAGAAAGGAAATTAAATGAAATCAGATGAAGGAAAAGGAAGGAAAATGAAATCAGAAGGGAGGGAGGGAATGAAGGAAGGAAATTAAGAAATCAGAGAAGGGAAGGAAGGAAGGAAGGAAGGATAACTAGAGGCAAGAGAGAGAATGGAGTCTCTCATGCTAGAACAAGAACTTTAATAAAACTATATAGCAAAATGATTGCCTTACCTCAGGTGAATTTAAAGAAGATGTGAACACAAGTGTGTTCAGTCAAAGAAAAAAGAAAATGACATTAATAAATAGATTTTAAAAAACCTACATGTTACAGCTTTTGCTGCCTGTGCATCTGTGTTTTGTACTTGCTGAAAATCAATTCAGATTCACAGCTGGGCAAACAGTGAGGAAAGTAAATCTGAGTATGTCTACAAATATATTTTTTTTAAAAAGTCACATTTCAGCTTATCTCTATTTGCATCTCACTTGTTCTGTCTTTCAATGTTCTCGGGAGTGAAACTTCATGGAAAAGTTCTAGACTGGCAGTCAAGGTTTCTACTGCACTTGTTTGGGATGGGACCATGAACAAAAGTACAGTGCAAAATAAGGAGAAATGGGGTGGTTTATTCAATAAACAGAGGACTAATTCTATAAGGGTAGAAAGATTGATGTAGCAACAAGTCCTGCTGAATCAGATAGTATGAAAAGCTGTTTAAACAAACAGCATACTGAAATTCACTCTCCAATTTCCTGAAACCAACCTTCCTCCCTCCCTCCCTCCCTCCCTCCCTTCTCTCCCCCTTCTCTCCCTCTCTCCTTGCTTTCCTCCCTCCCTCCCTCTGTTTCCCTCCCTCTGTTTCCCTCCCTCCCTCCCCCTTCTCTCCCTCTCTCCTTGCTTTTCTCCCTTCCTCCCTCCTCCCTCTCTCCCTCCCTCCCTCCCTTCCCTCCCTCCCCCTTCTCTCCCTCTCTCCTTGCTTTCCTCCCTTCCTCCCTCCTCCCTCCCTTACTCCCTCCCTCCCTCCCCCTTCTCTCCCTCTCTCCTTGCTTTTCTCCCTTCCTCCCTCCCTCCCTTCCTTCCTTCCCTCCCCCTTCTCTCCCTCTCTCCTTGCTTTCCTCCCTCCTCCCTCCCTTCCTCCCTCCCTCCCTTCCCTCCCCCTTCTCTCCCTCTCTCCTGGCTTTCCTCCCTCCCTCCCTCTGTTTCCCTCCCTCCCTCTCTCCCTTCCTTCCATCCATCCATCCATCCATCCATCCTTCCATCCTTCCATCCATCAGCAGAATGGCTAAAGCTGGCTTTCATGGCTAAGAAGAGAATCTGGATTTCCCTGCACCTAGTCATCTTATCTAGTATGCCCTTCTCGGACTCACTGTTTCCATTTATGTGATATTAAACTAAATAAATCAGCACGTCATGGTTACCTGTTGGAGCCTGAAGCCCAGCTCTTAAGATCTACAAGTAGTTTGCACAAAGGTGGTTTTAAAAAAAAGTAATCATGTTTTATTAACAGAAACGGTAATTTGCATCTTGTACCCTGGTAGCTATGGAGATGGAAGGGGAAAAAAGCGAGATGCTTGCTTGAGAAGATGGAAAAATACAAAGAAATGTGGTGCAGGCTTATTCAGAAGAAGAACCGAATTTAGAACCATGTATTATTCGAGATGCATCATTTGCTTTGGGCTGGACAATCAGCCTCCTCTCTGAGTATTTAGGACGGTCATCTTATCTACAATCTCTTTTTTGAACCCGAGTAGCAGTGAATAAAGACTGCTAATATCTGCAGAATGGCTGACTAGGGAAAAGTAATCACCATATTGAGAAGTACTTTCTTATTATGGGTAATGGGGTGATGAGCTAAAAACATGATGTCAGACACTTGTGTCTAAAAGCTCTCAGCCTGAATAAGCTTTGATAATTCAGAGATAATGCCAGCACAAGAGATAATAAATTTAGCAAAACGGACAGTTACTTTCTGAAGGACATTCTCAGCGATGTTTCCATATGGACAGTGGTGCAAAAAATAGAGGGAAATCAGGTGATCATTACTACTACTCTTATTAGTTGCACAAATTTGGTTTCCATTGAAAGAGGGAACATAATTGTTGAATTGGACCCATCAATCAATTAAGCAGCCCACTTAACAAGAAAAATGATGTTGGTCATCATTATTTTTTTGTCCACACTAAGAGTAACTTTTACTCAAACCATTGTGCTACTTGTTAGGAATTTATGGAGGAAAACAAAGGTGGAGGTGAACAGGGGATGTTGCTAAAGACGACATGTGTATAAATCTAATTTCTATTAAAAGGGGGACTTCCTGAATTAATTGAAAGCCGAGTTAAAAAAAAATTTGTTCTGCTAAAAGGTAACCCAATTAATCAGGCAACAGTCCCCATCATTTCTTCTCCTAGAAGTTGCAGCTAAGGAAAACTAAATCATAGCTCAGTCTCTGTGTCAATAAATAATGTATCTTGCAATTGTCCTAAAGATGTTTTTTTGAAAGGCAACTGGATTTTCCTTGTTTTTCCTTGAAGGCGTTTTGCGTCTCAGTTCTTGCAGCTGAAATATCTTGCAAGTTTTAAGGCTGTATATACTTTTATCAGGACAAGCAAGTGTTTTGGCTCTCCCATTTTGCTCTTCAAGGAGAGAAATCAATTTCTCTGCAATATGCTTTTTTTTAAAAAAAATATGGTATTGAAGTTTATCTCTTTGTTTAAATTTTATTTAAATTTACATGAGACTCATCCCATCAATAAGATGACTCCGGACCTTACTCTGAGTTCCAATGTAAATAGAAACAAAAATCAAATAAGTTAGAGAAGAAAGAAGAGCAGAAGGAAAGGGAAAGAAAGTAGCAACTTCTGACTTTTTTCAGTGCAGCTGAATATAAAAATATTTCCAGAAGTGGTTTCCAAATGGAAACAAAACCGGATAAATTCTTCTCTTTCATTAGAATAGTCAATTTTATTAGAACTAGTCAATTTTAGAAATAGTTAATTTTCATTAGAACTAGTCAACTTTACTTACTCTGCCAACTTTATCGCCTAATTCCTCTGCATTATGTAAGGCAACAAAGGTTTTTGTAAAGTGTCTTTTTATAAATAGGAGAATTGGAGGGCATGCTCTCATTTTCTACAGTTTGAACAGTTTTGTTAAGTTTGTGTTATTGTTAAGTTTGTATTATTGTTTGTGTTATTGTTAAGAATAGTCGTAGGTCTATGCATGGTGAGCCAGAGGCAGTTATTTCTTTCAAATATTTGTTTTCTTTGGAGTATTAAATCTCTCTTTTGATTCTTATCCTCCTTCTTCAATGTTATCCAAGCAAACAAATATGGGAGAATAATATACATTACTGATTCCATGAATTAAAGTGCCTCTTAACAAGCATTCATAATTCTCTGACTTCTCAGTGAAACATTTTCCATCTAAAAACCTTGAGCTTAATCAGAGTAAATAAAACTGCTAGCATAAACTAAAGAATAATGAATATACAGCCAACCTAGAATGACCAAAGAAAAATCGTACGTGTGTATTTTCTTGTTTTTTTAATGTTGTGTAATCTCTGTGTTAATATTTTTAGGTTTTTTAAAAAATATGAATTGTTTGGGCCCCACTTTCTTTATGCTGGTCTGTGACTGCAATAAAATGATTTGACAGGTGGGCTGTGGAGGGTCGTAGAAGGTTAAATAACTCACAAAACGGTACATGGAAAAGACCAAATTGTTGCAAATATGCAGACTTCGCCCACAGTCTCCTAGATGCAATATTGATTTTAAAGATTAACCATATTTCCAGAGCTTGTGGTTGTCAAAAAACTAAGCCAGGTGTCCAACTATCCAACTATACAAGTCAAATAAAGCCTCAAATTAACATCCCAGTTGAAACAAATACCTCTTTTGTTGTTTTTTTTTAATCCTGTTAAAAGCTCTGGGGAGGTTTGGAATGCTCAACATCAATCTGCAGTCAACAAACAAATAAAACTCAGGTTGGATTAATGAATTTTGTTCCTCCATTAGGAACAAAGAAGTGTGTGTTTGTGTAATGGGGGAGAGTGTTCTCTCTTGTTTCAATAATCCAACGGACCTGGTTACCAAAGTAGGAAAGAAGAAGAGGTGAACCCATCCATTTAATATTCAAGAAGGAATAAATGGGGCCAGTCAAAACCAGAAATTTGTTTTCCTGTGAATGGAAGTGCTTCACTAAACATTTGGAAGGTGATGAGGATTGAAAAACATGAAATGGATGAATGGCTAGAGCAGCGGTTCTCAACCTGTGGGTCGCGACCCCATTTGGGGTCGAACGACCATTTCACGGGGGTCGCCAAACAACGCAGTCCGCCATTTCCCCCCCCCCTTTTCCTTAGCTGTGCTACTCCCTCTTATTCTATTGGCTTTTGAAAGCCAATAGAATGGACTCTCTTGAATAGAGTCTAATTCTATTGGCTTTCAAAAGCCAATAGGCATTGTCCAGGCTGTCTCCGCCCTGCTGAGCCCGCCAAAAGTCCCAGTCTGCAAACGGTGCTGCAAGTTGTCTGCAGCGAAGGTGAGCTCTCCAGAAGTTTCCACCCCTCCCTGCTGAGCAACTACTAAAAATGTAAGTAAAAGAGGGCCAGGGGTGGGAGGTGGGAGGCCGGCGGGCACAGGGAGGGTTTTTGGCACACGTGGGGCCCGGTGGGTTTTTTTACCCCCGTTGGGCTGGGCCAGCTGGTGGCCCAGCCCATGGTTGCCCTGTGCCGTCGCTGCTGCGGCCGCCCAGGAGCGCCTGGGCCTGCCTGCTGCCGCCCCAAACGGGTGGCAGCGAAGGTAAGGCTAGCGGGGCAGCGGCGGGCGCAGGGAGGGTTTTTGGCATGCGTGGGGCCCGGCAGGTGTCTTACCTCCCTTGGGCTGGGCCAGCTGGTGGCCCAGCCCGTGGTCGCCCTGCACCGTCACTGCCGCGGCCGCCCAGGAGCACTTGGACCTGCCTGCTGCTGCCCCGAACGGGCGGCGGCCTACGCCTCGGCTGGCGCAGGGGGCAGCACCACACATGCACGGCGCAGGGGGTAGCACCATGCATGCGCGGCGCTTGACAAGTTGGGGTCGCGGCCTGAAAAAGATTGAGAACCCCTGGGCTAGAGAAAGAGAAAAGAATTTCTAGCTACAGTTACTTAGCCAAAGGATGCAGACTTATGACATGAGGAGGAATAATAATAATAATAATAATAATAATAATAATAATAATAATAATAATAATAGTAATAATAATAATAATAATGAGGTCTCTAACATTAGCAGTGCTAGTGCCAGTGCTAGGACTATCATTGACGATATTACCTAGTTTGGGTAATGAAACATGTGCAAGAAAACAACTCACTCAGAGAGCACCAAGACCCCATAGTCCTCCTCCTTCTCCTCCTCCTCTTTGCAAATCCCACTCCCTTTTAGCACTGGTGTTACTTAGTAATGAAATGTCTGCAAGAAAACAACCAAGCTCAGAGAGCACCAAGGACTCCTCGTGTCAACCCTGAGCTACAAATATTCTCCTTTATTAGTACTTATGACATAGTCCTGGATATATTTAGAAGAATTTCTATTGTATCAAAATGCTTGTTTCCCCTCGCATGTTCTGTAAAATTGTAAAAAAAAAAAAAAAAAAGGAAAACAAGCAACTATTACATAGGGGCCTTACATTTTTAGTAGTTTGTCCACCCATTTTCCTATCAATCAACCAATCAATTAATTATATATTATATAATTATATATGCCACCTATATAAGTGACTGGGCACTATATTATAATGCATTATAATTTATACAGTTTTTGTGTACCTTCCAAAATTCACTTTCTGCCCATACTTCTAAAATTTTTGGTTTTTGTCAAGCACTGAGGAAATTAGGAGATCCAGACAGTTCAAATGAGTATAAAGATTTATTTTGCAAACTTCAGCTCTCTACAAATTTTGATCTACTAAATCAAAGGAAATGAGCAGGAATTAAGAATCAAGGTGGGCTGGACTTAAATCTCTTGCAGGCTTGCAGGGACTCATGACTTATGACACATTTGACCCCTCCCTCAGGTTTAACCTGATCATCTCCTACAGTTTTCAGTAGACTACTCTCATTAAACTATACCTATTGTCAGCCTACCTTTTCTTAAAAGATATATTTGGGCACACATATTTCTACAACTTTCGCAAATTCAGAGACGTGCACATTTTAGAAAAAGCTAACTCAGTTTTAGTTTGTCCCTGTGGTTTGAAAGAATAAAGCAAAGGTTGCATTTAGAAGGGAAGTAATTATTTTTTCTCCCCATGCCTGCATTCAAGGTCTCAAGTAGATCTAAAACATACTAGAGCACTTTTTTCAAAGAACAGCAGGGAAACTGCAAAACTACCATTTCACATTTGTTCTAAATTGTAAAACCACACAAGCCAAATTCAGAATTAACTTGGGGTAGAAAGAACTGCTGACTGCTCTCCCAAACTCTGGTTTAGCTCCTGCGTTAATTAAAGCAGCCAGGCTTGTTCTGCTTTATCTCTGGTTACTCTTATTTCTAATTCAGCCTGCAGATAAATTGTTAGACGCTGCACAACTGTAACAAACATCCCTGCTGTTCCGTTTAGTGCAGCAAGAGCAATGTATTTCAGTGACTATTCAGCACTCAGAACTTGGGGAGAAATAGAAATTGCCAGGTGTCTTCATATTTGAAGAAGCGAAATACTATATAAGCTGGCCTGGGATGATGGCCAAACAAAGGAACTTGCAACCTGGATCACACTAATACAACTGTCCTTTTGACTGCTTGAAAGTGGTTGCAAAGCTAGACATAATTAAGGCCAGGGAAGCTTTCGAGAAGGTTTAAAAAGAAAAAAAAAAGGCAATTGGAAAAAAAGGCACATCAAACAAAAGTACTATCCTGGAAATGTCAGCGAAAATTCCTAATTGATTGAAATATCCCTTGACTCAAAATACTCTAATTGCATAGGTCCGCAATGCTTTGTCTGTGTGCGAATCTAACAGAGCTAGGTTGGCTATTAATCTTCTTAATGGAAGTAGTTCACCTGCTGCAAATTAGTTATTTGGACACAAAATTGTTACCATGTTCGGGGGGAAATTACTTTTCTGGTCTAGCTAACTTTGAGAAATCTAGCAAGAAATGATGTATTCACAGAGTAGATGAGGTGAGGCGATTTAGCTGCTAGTTAAAAATGAGGCTCTGTCAGGACCTTGGAGAGCTCCTTGAGGTTGATTCCAGGTGAAGTCAACTTAAGTCTACTATGGCCTCAACATTTGTGGTCAACCAAAGACTAACAGTCTCCTAGCTGGAAAAGCTAGGAGATTGCTTAGTTTTGATCCCAATTCCTTGCCTTTTGGAGTGCATCATTTCTAATCTTGGCATCTTCTAGATGTGTAGACACTGACTCCCAGTGATTATACTGGAGTGGAAAGCCAAGGGATAGCCAGTAATGTTGTATGTCTCATGATGTCATTCCACAAGTGAAGCAAATGATGTCATTGGTATCAATCACTTCCTGATGTCCTGATGCAAATATTAGCTAAAAAGACAACAAAATGTACAAAATACGTCTTTAATCAGAAGACGTTATTGGGGAAGGTACCAGAAAACATAAGACAATGAGATCTAGTCCCACCTTAAACATGGAAGCCAACTGGTTGACTCTGGGCCAATCCCAGGAGATAGTGAATTCTTGTCTTACTTTAGGCATAAAACCCAGATGGATGACTTTGAGCCAATCACCAGGAGACAGTGAGTTGTAGTCCCTTCTTAGGCATGAAAGATGGCTGGGAGACTTTGGGCCAATCATTCTCTCTCTCAGCCAACCCACCTCACAACTTTGTGGTCATGAGGGAAGTAGGAGGAGTATCGTGATTCCGTGCCAGCCTGTGTTCCCAACAGCTGAGTCTGGGGAATCTGAGGAGGAGGTGGAGGAGGCATTTGGAGGGCCATCAGGGTCAGAGGGAGGCTCTGATGAATTACAAGACTCACGGTCTGATGAAGAGCCTGGGCTCTCCAGTCGTGTTACAGATGAAGCTTAGCTGTGTGGGGAGAATGAGTCAGACTTGGAGGATTCACACCTGATGGACATGATTGATGCTCACAGATGCAGGCAATTAGCGAGAGCAGATCAGCAGCAGTCAATAAGACAACTCCAGGGGAGGAGAAGAAGGCACTGAGAGGGCAGGGGTCTCCCCTCCTGGCCTCGGGGAGCAGCCTTGGGACTGCTTTATAAAAAGGGAAGGTGTGGGCGGTGTTGGTTGCTGAAGGCAACCGTTGCAAAGTACTTCATGGGATCATGTTCTGTTAGTATTGCCAGGGACTACTTTTCTGTTTTGCATTGTGTTTCGTGTGGACAATTTCCTCCATTTGGATTGTGTTTTGCTGCTTTTGTTTCTGGACTATTTGGCAGGTTTGTTACCCATATTAAAAGGGGTTTGTTTTGTTTTGAGTCTCCAGCCTATTTTCTCAACAGGAGTTTTGTCCTTGTGCCTTTAACAAGGACGGCCATAGGCTGGGATAGAACAAGGAGAAGGGCGCATTATATACAATCACCACCTTGAGTTGTTTGTTAAACTAATAAAGGCAGTATGTAAATTAATTTACTTTTTAAAATTAAGTGGGCTGCACCTTAAATGCCTGGATATAATATCCCTAAGTAAGTCAAGGGAAATGTGGTCAGGCATTCAAGTGTGATGTCTGCCCATTGAGGTAAACCAGACTTGGGTATAGACTACACAGATCTGACTGGAACGCTGTTAAACTAGGATATAGTAACAATACCTTGAACGCTTGCTTATGTTTTCCCTTCTTTCTCTTTTATACTCTTATACTTTTATACTCTTATGTTTGAGTTTCCTTCTCACAGAGCACAGTTAGTATCTCACTTCACAAATGAACCATCTGTGACATCTCTATCCATATTCTTGTCCCAATATTTCAGCCATGTTCAACCAAAAAGAGGAGCAAAAGAGCAACCTAGAACTAAGAAGAAATTTCCTGACAGTGAGAACAATTAATCAGTGGAACAACCTGCCTCTGGAAGTTGTGGATGCTCCAATACTGGAAGTTTTTAAGGAGAGACTGGACAGCCATTTGTCTGAAATGGTATAGGGTTTCCTGCCTGATCAGGGGTTTGGACTAGATGACCTCCAAGGTCCCTTCCAACTTTATTATTATTGTTGTTGTTGTTGTAGTACTGTTGGTGGGCATGCTACCTCTTTGTGTGAATTGATGAACACATAAATTTAACAGGTTTTCTCTTCTTTCTTTCTTTCTTTCTTTCTTTCTTTCTTTCTTTCTTTCTTTCTTTCTTTCTTTCTTTCTTTCCTCCTCTCCCAGTGAGAAAAATATATAATCTTACATTGCATTCCGTTATGTACAATCTAGAGAATAATTGTGGTTTGGCCAGAGGTTTTAATTTGTACTGGGGAGGGGGCATTACAATGAGTTGAAGTCCAAACCAGGAAACGACTGATCTTTGCAATTTTATTTCTTTCAACCTAGTCACGACTGCATTTGGATTGTAGCCCAAATGGTTTATTTACTCCTTTATTGTGGAGACAGTTTAACACCACATCGGTGAGTTGAGATTTGATCGTTTCTTTTTTAAAATTAGAAATCATGTCAACATCACAGGAATAGAGGCATTGCTATGCTTCTTACCTTGATTAACACTGAAGAGGAGAAACTGTCAACGAACCTTGGATGAAAACAATTAACAGACTCAGGAAAAACCTTTATAAAATCTTAATTTTCCTGCCAGTCTTGGCTTTGATCACTTCAGACAGTCGTGGAAATAAATTAACAGTGGATGGGATTAATTCCAAAGGCGGCTGGGAAGGCAATGCAGAATGAATATGAAAAGCAAGGCAGAGTGAAACAGATTTCAAGTAGTTACATACCGGCCCTTGAATATTTGCAGGCAGTAAATAAGATCATAAGATTTGCATGCTATAGTGCAGGGGTAGGCAACCTTGGCTCTTTTATGACTCATGGACTTCAACTCCCAGAATTCCTGAGCCAGCATGGCTCACATTGGAAACCTCTCTCTTTCCCCTCAGCATGGCTGGCTCAGGAATTCTGGGAATTGAAGTCCACAAGTCATAAAAGAGCCAAGGTTGCCTACCCCTGCCATAGTGGAACCAACTTGGGCCATTCATTCTTTCTTTCTTCGAATCTACATATTTCCCCCCCCCCCAGCAAACCACTAAGAAGAGGAGATACTGTTGTTTTTAAGTCCCTCAAACCCTTGATATTCCTTGGGTTTTTACACACACACACACACACACACACACACACACACACACACACACACACACACAAACAAGAGGGACTGTATTGTGTTGAGAGCAAAGACTGCATTTCTAAAGTTCACCGCTGGTAAGATTCAAAATAAATTCTCACTGGGGAAAACCCAGCCTTTCCAGCTGACAAGATCCCTTACATTCCGGGAGAGAAGCTTTAAATGGATGAAACAATCAATATTGTTAGTTTTAATTTCCCCGCCATTCTGACTGAGGCTCGAGTGATTAGCATCTATAGGGCAACTTCCCCTCCCCTCCTAGAAACGAGAAAAAAATATTTTTTTTCCTTTTAAATAAAACATTATAGGAAGTTGCTGGTTATCTGATGTTATGCCCTAGGCTTGTAAATTGGAAGCTTTTTGCTCTGCTCTGCCGTTGCTAGCCCCCTGGGTTATGAAGAAGGATAAATTAGTGGAAGATGAATGCAAGGATTTAAAAATGATTACAGTTAAAGTATGAGTCACTTGTGCTGCTATGGATGGAGATATGTTTTTCAAAAGCAGTTGAGGGAAAGCCCTGGAGTTTGTTCGTTTGTCTGTTTTGCTTGTTCCTCTCCATTGTGGTTTAATTAGCCATACATAAAACCCTTTTGATCAGCTTTAACTAATTGGATGCCTCTCCCAGACAACCATGGGACCTTCTAAACCAGAGAGATTCCTTGCTCCAAACTTAACACTAAATTAAAGATGGGTTGGGAGTGTTGCCCTCTCCAGAGCTTATTCATCTACCAGGATGGGGGACACTGGGAGTTAGAATTCATACCTCTCTGATTCTTTCAAGATATTCTCATTCTGGTATTAAGAGACGTTGGCTAGCTGAAACTTCAAACACAGGTTGGGTTTTGTTATCTGTTATATGGTAGAGGAAAGGACATGGACCTGATGCTAATAGGGTCAAACCTATTCTGAAAGCAGAGCGGCTGCCGCAAGGAAGATGGGGTCAGCCTATTTGCCAAAACACTGGAAGGCAGAAGAAGAAGCAATGGATGGAAACTAATTTAGGAGAGAAGCAACCTAGAACTAAGGAGAAATTCCCTGACAGAACAATTAATCAGTGGAATGGCTTGCCTTCTGAAGTTATGGGTGCTCCAAACACTGGAGGTTTTTAAGAAAAGATTGGACAATCTCCAAATGATTGGAGACCTCCAAGTCTGCTATTCTGTTATTCTAACAGTTCACGATTCATTCACCTGTCCACAAGGTAGCAGATGAATTAGGAGAAGGTTTGCAGAAGTTTGAGCAGAACCACACAAGGTCTTCCTGAAATGTCTTGAATGGCTGACAGCCACTGTTTTAGGCCTGTACTATCTACACAACCAGTTGTTGATTACAAAGGCCAGAATCCTGCTTTCAAACAAATGCAAACCAAATTCTGTTTTCCCTAAACTGAAACTTCTTAGCCACCCAACTGTCCACTGGATGTCACTATTAAGTCAAGCAAAGATGGCCACTTTTCTCGTCCCTTGCCACAGCTTAAGAAGAAAACCAGCTGCTTTTCCTGCTTAGATGAGCTTCCTATATATTATACTTCAAGGCAGGTAGAAGAGAGGAGCTCCCCAATACATTTTCGACATGAAGAATTCAAGACCATTTGTAATTAAATAGGACTGGAATTGCCCCAAACTGAACTGCTGGTCAAAGGGACAAAACTGATCTAGATCAACCAAAGCTGAGACTGAGCAGATGGCAAGGGAACCGATGCCAGTTGATGGGATTACAAATGCAACGTTTCCCACAGATTGTTGTCACTGGTTGCACTGGCTGAGCTTGACCAGAGCTAAAATCTAATCCATATAGAAGACGTAAGACTTATCCTCCTTAATCTCGCTCCTTATTTCTCTTTTTCTTCCAATAGTGTCCTCTTGCATAACCCCGGGAAATTTTTCAAGGTGCCCCCATTTTATCGAGAGCTCAACAGTGCTGATAAGTGCCGGAAGACCTGCGCATTTATACACCGATGTCGAAATGTCAATTTCCACTGATTCAAAAAAGCTTATTGCAATCAAGCTTTAGGCAACTTTGGGATTTATTGGTTGGTCTCCAAAAGCATTTTCCTGATTATTTGTACCAGATAAAAGTTTTGAGGAAAACAGTCTTCATTAAAAGTAATGTGAGTTTAAGGTAAACAAACCCATAAAAATAGAAGACTTGTGCCTGGGGAAATGTGGATAAAACGCATAGCGCTCTAGGATGAAATGAAAACATGGAAAGTTCAGGAAGAGGTTCAGTGGCTAAAACAAGGCCAATAAGAGGCATTTAAACTGGGCAAACAGAGACCTTGTTGGCTTGAGGTCTACTGTAAATGGAGAAAGACCAGCATTCAATTTGGAGGGATATTGTAAGGACCCACCCCACTTTGCATCTTTTAGGATTGTTAAGAATCTCTGTGAACCTCCATGGAAAAGTACAGTCTACCTCCTTGGTATACCTTGATTAAAAACCACTTGGGGGAAAGCAGTTTTCCCATCTCTGACAGGAGGGCGATTTGCACCCTGTCTGAGTTCCTTCTTCAACTTCTTCTAACTCAACTTATGTCTACAATAGGGAGCGGAAAGTTTGTCATTAAGCGGTGTAGTTGTTAAGTGAGACCTCATGATCACAATTTATGACCTTTTGTAAGGACCCACCCCACTTTGCATCTTAAGAAGACGGAACTCTTGGAATATTTCTTCCAACAGGCATCCTTTATTAAGAGAAAATGGTTGAAGGCGTTCTAGACAGGACCTGGGCCCCAAGCCCTACGGGTCAAGGTTTTAAGGGGTCCCCAGCAGCCCCATCCCACCCCACCATCTTTCCAGCGACAATCCTAGGCGTTACATTTCCACCCCCTTTTTCCTCACTGCCAGTGGACGGGAGACTTCAGAGAGGAGTAGATGAAAGCTGATGGCCCCATTGTTATGATTAGTCCTTTTGGTGGTATCCACATTCAGTCCCTTTTGAAGTTGTGCCGAAGGAAGTGAGGGCCATAAAACCCCTTTGTTCACCCCCCCTTCCTCTTCATCATATGACAGAATCCAGAGAGGGCAGAAATGGGGTTTTCCATAGTCGATAACTAGAGATGAAATATAAGGGTGAAGGGGTGACTTAAGACCATCTTAAGAAGATCCATTTTATAATTTATAATTTCTATTCCAAAAGCTTGGGAGGGGGGGAAAGGTGTGTGTATGGGGACTTTTTGATCCCACTCAATTTGGAAGTCTCTGACGACCACACAGTTTTGTACTTGTTTCCCCTCTGATTTAAGCCAGCCTCTTTTGTTTTGCAAAGCCTTCCTTATTCTGTGCAGATAATCCAGCTTTGTGTGAAAGGAAGTTCTATAAAGTTAGTTCAAGGCTTTGGGGTCGGGAACTGAACTCAGAGAAAAGCTTGTGTCTTCGTACTTCATTTAACCCTTTGGGAGAAGAATCTTAATTGGGGAAAAAAACCCTGAAAGTGAGAGGATTACACCTTTTAGTTCACTGAATAAGAATTTCCTCCAAGGTTGAAATCTTTGGCCAATAGTTCCTTTGTTATTTCCAATAAGTAACTTAGTTAAATATCGAACAGGCTTACCAGTTAAAACTTCCGATGGGCTTCAAGATTTGTGGATTGTTTGCACCTCTACTTAAGCACTGGCTAAACAGATAGAGGTCAAATAATAATGATAATATGGAAGCTTTAACAGAATAACAGAGTTAGAAGGGACTCAGAGGTCTTCTAGTGCAAAACTCTTATACCAGTTTGGACAAATGGTCTGAGAGCCTCCAGTGTTGGAGCACCCACAACTTCTGGAAGCAAGTTGTTCCACTGATTTAATTGTTCTAACTGTTAGAAAAAGTCTCCTTAATTCTAGGTTGCTTCTCTCCTTGATGAGTGTCCATCCGTTGCTTCTTGTCCCGCCTTCAGGTGCTTTGGAGAATAGCTTGACTCCCTCTTCTTTGTGGCAGCCCCTGAGATATTGGAAGACTCCTATCATGTCAATCCTAGTCCTTTTCCCCCCCATTAAACTAGACATACCCAAGTCCTGCAACTGTTCTTAAATGTTTTAGCCTCCAGTCCTCTAATAATCTTTGTTGTTCTTCTCTGCACTCTTTCTAGAGTCTCAACATCTTTTTTTATTTATTTATTTTGTGGCAACCCAAACTGGATGCAATATCCCAAGTGTGGTTTTACCAAGGCATTATGAAGTGGTATTAACACTTCACGGGAACTTGATTCTATCCCTTGTGTCTTATGCAGCTATTGTGTAGTTTTGCATTAGGAGCCCCAATAACTGCTTCCCACTTACAATTATTGTGACTCAGCCTGTGAAGAGACATTGAACAAATAGCAATGAAATCTCAGATCTAAAGCAGCCTTCAGTTGTGTGAGTCTTGGCTAGATGAGAAGAGACATTAGCTCATTATTTTTTTAAAATAGCAAAACTTGATTAAAAACATTCAGCCGACTTTCAGGAAAGGAGATTGCTTTCATGCCCCACTAATTTTATGGTTCTGTTAAAACATTACGACCACCAAGATTATCGAGGAAGGAAAGAATTGGAAGTTCTCAGGAATGCTCTCCAAACCAAACTCAGTTCTCAAGTTTATCATCTACAATACATGGTTAAATCTCCCCAACTTCATTTTCATAATAATGGCTATTTGGGATGCTATGTACTCACAGTGAGGCTGTCATATTCTGAGAATCTCTTGAAAGAGCATAATATTGTGTTTGTCTGCATAGTCATCCTATGGAAAGTGTAATTACCAAAATCTTAACAAGCCCTCATCAAATAGATTCAGAAGGAACAGACTGAATGAGCGAGCAAGAGAGAGAATATTGGAAAAAGAAAAAAAAACACCAGTGAGTTCATAGAAATTGCACTGTTATATTCCTGCCAGACAAAAGTCCTTCATTTCTTTTTTAGATTAGGTCCAGAATTTTAAAGGAAAGCTGTGCTGAATCTCAAGTTTTATTCTTCTTTTTTTACTCTCCTATGTTCCTTAGAAGCTCAGCAAGCTGGCTGCTCCTAGGTGATCATGGCTGATCTCCAAAAGCTACATTGTACATTGTGCTATATAATAACAACAACACTCCTAAAATCCCAGTGGCAAAGTACTTCTCACATAGATGTGCATGAAATTATGGAGTTGTTCTCTATCTCTGCCTTAAGGAAGGATGGTAGGTAGGGCAATCACACACCTGAGTAGCAGCTGCCACCTATTTCATTTTGGATCCACCACATCCTGTGGCATCTGTTCAGAGATGCCTTCTGTGTTGGTACGGAAGCTCCACTTCCAAATAGAAAAATCCATAGAAGGAACTGAAATGCAGACCCAGCAGTTACTCTCAGACACGGTGGGCAGAGACCAGAACGGTTTAATTTCAGCTTCAGTTTCCTTGAGCAAAGACAATTTGGTTCCTTGGTGATAATAGTAAGCTGAAGAAGCTAAATATTTTCGAAGGAGTAACTGGATAACTTGAAGCAGACTCTGAACTGATCCCTAGATTGATGGTGAGCAATCATGGGATGCCAAGAACTTCCATTTTGTTGGCACGAAGAGAAGCTGTTGCTTTTTGATGGCTTTTAGGTGAGCAGAAAGGGGTGTGATGGCTCAATGGTTAAAGACGCGGAGCTTGACAACTAGAAAGCTGACAGCTGAGGTTTGAGACATGAGTGTTGCGTGACTGGGTGAGCTCCCATTCCTTGCTCCAGCTCCTGCCCACCTAACAGTTCAAAAGCAGGCAAATGCAAGTAGGTAAAGCGGTAACACTTCAGTGGGACGATGACAGTGCGCCTTGGTGTATAGTCATGCTGGCCACACAACCCCAGAAGCATCTTCGGACAACACTGGCTCCCTTGACTAAGAAACAAAGATAAGCACCACACCTTAAAGTCGGGCATGATTTACCTTTACCCAGATGAGCAGAGTAAACAACTTGTCTGGTTCCTTGTCTCATGCCCTAGGTCTTTCAACATTGTCTCCAAACTGCTGTAAGCTGCACTGGCTTTTAAAACAGGCCTGTTTTCTTTGTGTAATTGCTATTAGGTCCTTTAATTTATTGTTTTACGTAACTTTGCTTTTCCTGGTTAAACTATGCTTGTTTTAATTGTTTTAAACTAATTGCTTGGAGCTGTAAGATTTAATCCTAAAGTGCTTCCAGATTTCTTTTAATAGGAAGTGACATAGACCTCTGTGTGTGTGTGCGTGTGTGTATAAATAACATGGAATAATTCTGCAATGATATGTGTGTGTGTGTGTGTGTGTTTGTGTGTGTGTGTGTATCAGCCATGAAGAATTCAACTATATTATTATTTTATTTTGTCCTGTAGGATAAATAACAGTTTGGAAGAAAGGAAGGATATAACTCAGTTGGGAGAAACTGAGGGGTTAAGAATGAAATTCCATGGTTTTTTTTTTAAAAAAAGGATCATTGGTATGGGTTACACATCACAATTATCTTTCCATCCTGCCTAAGCTGATCCTAAAATATCTTAGATGTCTTAAAATTACAGGAAAAAAGGGGTGGGGGGAGAAGAAACCAAGATACCATGGCTACAGGGGCTCTCTGAAAGTCATGCAAACATGGATATTAGGGCAAGTCTTTAGAAATGAAAAACAATGGTATTTGCATTTTAATCAGCCAACAAATCCTGATGCTTGCCAGAGACATCTGGGTGGTGGTGAGAAGGAGAAGCAGTGGTGGGATTCAGCCAGTTCACACCACTTCGGCAGAACCCGTAGCTAATTCGTTGTTGCCCAGGCCCAGAATGGACTTCCGGAAGCGGCATCCACACAGAGAACCAGTTGTTCACCTATTTGCCTCCCATACATTGTGATATCATTAAACCACGACATTTAATTTGTCATTTTGATGTAAATGGTGATCCTTGAAGATACCATTGATATCAATTACTGTTTGGCAAGATTTGGTGAATGTTTGCTAATTTAGAAGATTTTCCTATTCAAGTTTTCTCTCAAAGGTGTTTCCCCCCCACCCAAAAGGCAACTGGACTTTGTTTTTCCTGGAAGATGTTTCTCTTCTCATCCAAGAAGCTTCTTCAGTTCTCACTGATGAGAAGTGAAACGTCTTCAAGGAAAAATGAAGAAAGTCCAGTTGCCATTTGGAAACAAAACAAAACACCTTTGAGACAACCATGACATGGATGACTGAGAATCTCCATAGAGCAGGGGTTCTCAACCTTGGCAACTTTAAGACTTGTGGACTTCAACTCCCAGAATTCCTCAGCCAGCAAAGCTGGCTGAGGAATGCTGAGAGTTGAAGTCCACAAGTCTTAAAGTTGCCAAGGTTGAGAACCCCTGCCATAGAGTTTCAGGTTTTGGCAAAATCAAGGCACGAAAGCAGACAGAAATGGCCCTTCATTTTGAAGTTCAAAGGTCCCAACTACATTTCCGATGTTTCAGAATTTCAACCTACAATTTGAAAAATCTCACCCCTTTGGGCAAAGAGCTAGTTCATCTCAGCCCTTGCAGTTTCTCATGGAAAGTCTTGAAAATTTCACTTCGTTCTTTCTTTTGATTTGCCCCAATATTGATTTTGCTCAAAATCCTTATTTTTCTTTTCAGATGAAAAAAAAAAATCTGAAAAAACGAAACAAGGCAAACTGCTTACAAAGTCATCATATGCAACAATGCAGCTGGCAGAATTTTTCTCCTTCTCCCAATTAACTTGCCTCAACATCTACACTTTGAAAGCAAAGTGTGTGTGGGGGGGTTTCCCACTTCTTTTTACGAGTCTCCTGTTCTCCCTTTGCTAGAAGGAGAGTAATTGGCCCCTTCCTTCTAGCGGAGATAAAGAAAGAGGAAAGAAGCCGAGAGTCACACAAATATGCAAAGAGGCACAGGTATAATATCTAAACCCAGTCAGGAGCTTTTAAAGAGATCTTAAATAAGCACTGTATGTATATATATATATATATTTACTAGCATGGCTGCTGATGTGTGTTTGTATGTGCAGGACGCCACGGGGATAAAATGAGAAGCAGCAGAGGGCTATTGAATACTATAAATTTTCACAGCAAGCCAAAAGAAAATTATTTAGCACTGGATGTAAGCTCTAATTTCATCGAGATCACAAAATGCAGCATTTTTGTTATCCAGAATATGGAGTCTCCTCTCGGAATCAAATTCATCCCTGAGTAAATGCAGGATGGATGTTCTTCACCATGGAGAGGAATACTTGGATCGCTGCTCAAAGCGAGGTTCAAAGTCTCTGGTCAAGGATGCAGTTCAACCGAAAGTAGGCCACCCCAATCTTTAGACATCACACGGGGGCTGACAAGTACATTTACTAGCATTTGGGCCTGTTAACTGAGAGAGTTAACCCTTTCCGCCATCAATCTCGTTACGTCCCCTGGCGCCCAAGGATTACTGCCAACTCTGGGCTTCCAATGAAGGAGCTTTGCATTAATCCTCAGCTAAATCCTCACTCCAAACTATAAACCCGACTTCCTCTTTGATGTATTGTTTCACCCTATGAATGTTAATGGAGGTCAGGCACCCCATTCAGAAAAAAAAGAGGACGTTTGGTCTTTAAGAACCCTGGGGAGACTGGGGTGAGATGGAAAACGTGAAATGAAATGATTAGCATGGACACTTTTCTTCTCGAATCCCAATGAAGAATTGTGTACTTTAGGAAGAGGAAATGAAGAGCATTTTCCATTATACTGGGAAATTTTTTTTGAATGTTGGTGTGATAAAATTAGTAGGGCTTGTTCCCCATTAGTCTTCCTTGTAGGAGATGACCAGGCAGCATCAAACATGTCATCAGTTTGGAGTTGTTACATTCCTACAAGAGACCTAAACCCCCCCCCATGGCACCAATTTGGCTTGACCATTAGTAGATCAGATTCTTGTATATAATTAGCATGAAATATATTTTTAGTGATTTGAACTCTACTCCTCTTCCTGTTTTCCTGTTGTAAAAAATGAGTCCCTTATCTGCCAGGTGAGGAACCCCTGGTTCTTCAGATGTTTCTGAGATATGGAGGTTGGATACTGTTGTTTAGCAACTGTTGGAGAACCATGGGTTCTCTTACCTCTGCCTTAAATGAAATATTACATGTCATCAACACCATTGTTCCTATGTTCTTTCAAATCAACTCTGATACTTGGGTTGTTCCTGGGTGAAGTCATCACAGTTTTCTTGGCAGAATTTTCAGAAATGGCTTGCCAATGCCTTCCTTCTAAGACTGGAAGATGGGATCACTGGTCCAGTCATCCAGTTGGCTTCTGTGCCTAAGACAGAGCTACAAGTCAAAGTTTCCCTTGTTCTAATCCAATGCCTTCAAGGCTTAGCAAGGTGTCCGTCACCTCCACCAAACCCATCATGTTGGAATATTCATGAGCAGGAAGAATCATGTGGTAACTCAGTCAGCCAATGTGAAGAAAGTGCTACTGAGTCTGTGCAAAAGGTATTAAGTTAGGAGCTGGATTTCCAATCTCAGGTTTGTCTCTGTATCTCTCTGTAAGAAGTCTTCAATTGAGCTATGTTGCTGTAAAGAAGAATGTATGGTATTGTAAATATTTTGATATGAATATAAAGAAGTTATTTGGAATCAGCTAAATGCAGTCAACTGTGAGAGCTTCTGATTTATTTTTTCACCAACAGAGAAATTAAAATTCTCTAACACATCAGTTATTAAGCGCATCCTTAATCAGGTTAGATATTTAATCTTTACATTAGAAAGTTTACTATCTTATATACCCTGTTCGATAAAGACCAACTAGGTAGCAACATCTAATTAAACTTTTGATCTCAAATCTCAAAAAGTTGATCAAGGCAAGATCAGGTTAGTAACTAAATGAGAAATCTCAGGGCTGTAGAAGAGAGTAGAAGATCAAAAGAAAAAAAAGAAAAGAAAACATTTTAAATATTTCCAGTGAAAAAGGACAATGTTGTTTTCATGCACATTTGTAAGTAATCCCAATAAACTCAAATCTCAATAAGTACATTTTAGAGTTAAGCTATTGTTCAACCATCGTTTGTTGACTAAACCCAACCACCCAAGTTTAAACAATCATATTATGAGCTCTGGTTTGCAGATCATAAAACCTAGGTTCTAACAAGAGGGTTTGCATTGATGGATGCCAGCTTCAAAATGGTGTCCGGGCGCAAGCTCTCGAAGGCCTGCTTCTTTTTTAAGTTGTCCCTTCCATTTTGAAGCCAATGACTGTCATTATGAATTCCTGCTTCTAAAAACCCACCAGGACAACTTCAAATTATATTAAGGCAGAGCTTCCTATGTGAAATGAGGAAAACTCTACTTTGAAAGGCAGCATAGCAATATTCAAAATATATAAATAAATAAACTTGTCAATAGTAATTGGGTTGTAAATGTCCTCTCCTTGAAGAATACTTTTTAATGAATTTTAACTCCGCACTAGTTCTGCTTTTGTGCGGGGGGGGGGGGGAAGAATTTTTAACAGGAAGGAAGATTGCCTTCTACCTCTTCCTCTTTTTTTTAAAGAAAATTTTATTATATAGGTGAGGAAAAATAGGAACAATACAGGTATGGTAAAGGGAGGGGTAGAAGGAAAGGGGGAGGGGAAAGAAATAAGGAATTAGGGTAAAATAAGGATAGGCACAATCACATATTTCAACAAATAAGCAACCATCTGGATCATAATAATGAGTAAATATCATATTCAACCATTTTTAACAAAGCTTAAACTGTAACATATTAAAAACAATTAGTAAACAAATACGTTGATCTATTAAGTAAACACTACTAATAAAATCTCAAAAAAATCCTAACAATCAAAAGTAACAAATGAAAATCAGTAAATCAGGAAAAGTAATCGTATCATCAAAATGTTAGTTAGAACTCGATTAAAAATCAGTCATCTATTCTAAAATATTGAATCCTTCAAGTTCTAACGTGTCTCTAACCATTGATAAAAAATTTTCCCAAGTTCTAAAATAAATTGAATCATCTTTTTCTTTCATTTCTAATGTTAACCTATCCATTTCTGCACACTCTAAAATTTTGGTAATAATAATCTGGTCAGATGGTAAATTCTCATTTTTCCAAAATTGGGCAAATACCATCCTTGCAGCAGTTAAAACATGCAACATCAAGTAGTCATTCTCTTTGCCATAATTAGGTCTTAATATTCCTAACAAAAACAATTCTGGTTTAAATTCTATTTGTAATTTCATCATCTTTTCCAACCATCTATGGATCTTAGACCAATATTTCTTAGCAATAGGGCATGTCCACCAGGCATGGTAATAAGTGCCTGGCTGTTGTTTACATTTCCAGCAAATATCCAAAACATTTTTAAACATTTTCGCTAAGCAAACTGGTGTCATATGCCATCTATAAAACATCTTATATAAGTTTTCTTTATATGGTACCGCTTTTGTAAGCTTAATATTTTTATCCCAAAGTTTTTGCCAGTCTTCCAAATCTATAGAATATCCAAAGTTCTTTGCCCATACTATCATTGTTTCTTTCACTTGTTCTTCTTCCATCTTCTAGTTTAAAAGAAATTTATAGAGTTTTCTAATCACATTCTCATCTGTTTTTAACAGAATTTTATCCAATGGAGTCTGTTCTTTGTAAAAACCTGTCGATTTTATATCTTTTTCGTATCTTGTTTGAATTTTCAAGTAGGACCACCATGTCAAGTCAATACCTAGTAGTTGTAAAGTTTGCCTGTCCTTAAGTTTTCCCTCTTTGTCTAAAATGTCTTTATAACTAACCAGTTTGTCATAATTAATCAGATTTGGATAAGCAAATGCTTCCATTGTTGAAAGCCACTCAGGTATTTTCATGTATATTTTATGTTTAATTTTCTTCCATTCTGAAAGTAGTACGTTTCTTTTGAAAGTACTTATGTGCTTTAGATTTCTCGTACCATATAAAAGCATGCCAACCTAGTTGAAGGTCATGTCCCTCTAAATAAAGCAATCTTTTATTTCTCAATACAATCCATTCTTTAAGCCAAAGCAAAATAGCCGCTTGATAGTAAAGTCTCCAATCTGGAAGTCCAAAGCCCCCTCTATCCTTAGATTTTTGTAACAATTTACATTTGATTCTTGCTTTCTTTTTTTGCCATATAAATCTTAGAATCGTTGCATTTAAATCATCAAAAATATTCTTAGTAAGTTTAATAGGCACTGTTTGAAATAAGAAAATTAGCTTTGGTAAAATGTTCATCTTAACCATCGCTATTCTTCCTAAAAGTGATAATTGAAGATTTCCTCATCTTTCCAAGTCTATTTTTATTTGTTTCATTAATCTCTCATAATTATCTTCTTTTAGTGTAGTATATTTTGCCATTAAATAAATACCCAAATATTTGACTTTTTTAACTATTTGAAGATTTGTCATTTTAGCGAGTTGAGTTTTCTGTTTGTCTGTTAAATTTTTTGTTATTACTTTAGTCTTTTCCCTGTTTATTTTCAGACCAGCCACTTCTCCAAATTTCTCAATTTTCTGCAGGAGTTTATCAGCTGTTTGCAATGGCTCCTCTAAAATGAAGACCAAGTCATCCGCAAAAGCCTGTAGTTTATATTTCTGGTCTTTAATCTACAGACCTTTAATTTCTGTATCTTGTCTGATATTTCTTGTCAGAACCTCTAATGTAAGAATAAACAACAGAGGAGACAATGGGCATCCCTGTCTAGTGCCTTTTTTAATCTCAAATTCATCTGTGTAATCTCTATTTAAAAGTATTCTTGCTGTTTGTTTCTTATAAATTGCTTGAATTGCTTTGTTAAAATTTTCACCAAAGTCCATTTCTTGAAGTTGTTGAAACATAAATTGCCAATTTAGGTTGTCAAAGGCTTTTTGTGCATCAAGGAATATAAGTGCCATCTGGTTCCCTGGATGAATTTCATAGTACTCCAGAACATTTAAAATAATCCTCAAATTGTTCTTTATCTGTCTTTTTGGTAGGAAACCATTTTGGTCTGGTTGTATAAATTCATTCAAAAAAAATTTCATTCTTTCTGCCATTATTGCAGCAAAGATTTTGTTATCCACATTTAGTAGCGATATTGGTCTGTAATTTTTAATTAGTGTATGATCAGTATCTTCTTTAGGTATCAAAGTAATGTTAGCTTCAGTCCAGTATTTGTCTGTGTAAAAACTTCATTACATAAGTCTTTCAAGGTTGGAGTTATAGTATCTTGTAATGCTGCATAAAATTCAGCAGGAAGACCATCAGGTCCTGGTGTTTTATCTTTCTTTTGCTTTTGTATTGCCTCTGTAATCTCCATCATTGAAACATTCTCGTTTAATCTCTGACGCATATTCTCAGGAACCTTTGGGAGATTTGCTTCTTTTAAATAAGCCTGAATTACATCCTTAGAAACCGTCTCCGCCTTATACAGTGTCTCATAATACTCCTTCGTAATTTTTTTCATTAAGTCATTGTGACATTGTAGGTCACCGTCCATATCCCGTAGCTTAGTTATTAATCTTTTTTCTCTTTCTTTTTTTAATCTATGTGCAAGCCATCTCCCAGGTTTATTGGCATTTTCAAAAAAGTTCTGTTTGGACCTTTCAATCTGTTGTGCCATTGTATTTGTCTCAAGTAAGTTTAACTTATGTTTTAATAGTTCCATTCGTATTTTCAACTTTTTCTTTTGAGGGTCTGATTGTAATTCAGCTTCCAACATATTGAGTTGTTCTTTCAATCTATGTTGAACAAGTTTCTTTTCCTTATTCTTTTTAGCAAGATAAGTTATGGCCAAACCTCTAAAATATGCTTTTGCCGTGTCCCATACAATTTGAATAGAGGTTTCTTCTTTTTTTATTGACTTTAAAAAAGAATTCCATTTGTTTTATTGCAAATTGTAAAAACTCCTTTTCTTTCAATATTGATTTATTCAAGGACCATCTTGGTCTTTTCTTAGGTCCTTTCTGGGTCATTTTCATTGAATTATGGTCTGTCCAAATGTTAGATTCTATTTCAATTTCTTGTATCATGGCCTTTAAGTCCAAAGAAGTCCATATCATGTCAATTCTTGACTACAATTTATGTCTGTTAGAATAAAAGGTGTATTGTGTTTTTTCTGGGTACATCTCTCTCCAAATGTCCTGTCCGGGGACAAGCTCTCGAAGGCCCGCCTCTTTTTAAAGTTGTCCCTTCCATTTTGAAGCCAATAACTGTCATTATGAATTCCTGCTTCTAAAAACCCACCAGGACAACTTCAAATTATATTAAGGCAGAGCTTCCTATGTGAAATGAGGAAAACTCTACTTTGAAAGGCAGCATAGCAATATTCAAAATATATAAATAAATAAACTTGTCAATAGTAATTGGGTTGTAAATGTGCTCTCCTTGAAGAATGCTTTTTAATGAATTTTAACTCTGCACTAGTTCTGCTTTTGTGGTGGGGGAAAGGATTTTTAACAGGAAGGAAGATTGCCTTCTACCTCTTCCTCTTTTGTTTTTTAAGCCAAGTTTTAACAGATAGTGGAAGAAGAAGAAGAAGAAGAAGAAGAAGAAGAAGAAGAAGAAGAAGAAGAAGAAGAAGAAGAAGAAGAAGAAGAAGAAGAAGAAGAAGAAGAAGAAGAAGAAGAAGAAGAAGAAGAAGAAGAAGAAGAAGAAGAAGAAGAAGAAGAAGAAGAAGAAGAAGAAGAAGAAGAAGAAGAAGAAGAAGAAGAAGAAGAAATAATGACCATTCTACCTAATATATCCTCAAACTAAAATGTCTCTGGGGTGTACAATTATTATTTTGCATGATGCAAGGCCAAAGAAGCTGCAGGATTCCTGGAATACTATTAAATGCAGTATTTGTCCTAAAGGTGGTAGGAAAGGATTTAATAACGACTAGCAGAGTAAATTGGCTTAAAATAATACCCTCAAATTATAGGCTGAAAATCTTTTTCTGGGAAAAAAAAGTAAAATAAAAAACAGGGATGATTGCTGTATATGCCGCATTTAAATTAATTTACACGCTACACTAAAGAATCTAGTTATTCATTGCTCTGAGCAGATTAAGCGCATGGCATGATTTTACTTTCCTGCTTGGAGTGAGGGTAATTTTTAGCACAGCTTAAATAGAACAAAACTTTATGAAGAAAATATTCAATCTGAAGCATTTTTCTTGGTAACATCAAGGTGAACTTTCTTAGTTTCTGATAAATGGCCAAATTTGAAAAGGGCATCTTTTTTTTATGCTTGAGGTCTCATCTATTCAACATCTGCATGAAACATCTGCAGAAACAACACCCACAGGGAGAGGGTTGTAAGGCCACTGCTGGACTTGATATCTCATCACTTTTGTGGGTAAATGAGAAAGCAGAGTTTCAGAAGCTGAGTTAAATGCTCAAGGGAGGCCTAAGATTGAGGGGTCCCTGATGCTCTGTGAACTTGGTTGTTTTCTTGCAGATGTTTCATAACTCAAGGTAGTTTCCCTTGTGGTTGCTTGATTAGGGTATTGTTTTCTGCTTGATGGTTTGTCTGGTGTTAATCCATGCTTATCTGGGCTTCTCTTTCTATGTAGTCTTTGAGGCTCTGTGAACTTGGTTGTTTTCTTGCAGATGTTTCATAACTCAAGGTAGTTTCCTTTGGTGGTTGCTTGATTAGGGTATTGTTTTCTGCTTGATGGTTTGTCTGGTGTTCATCCATGCTTATCTGGGCTTCTCTTTCTATGCAGTCTTTGAGGCTCTGTGAACTTGGTTGTTTTCTTGCAGATGTTTCATAAGTCAAGGTAGTTTCCCTTGTGGTTGCTTGATTAGGGTATTGTTTTCTGCTTGATGGTTTGTCTGGTGTTAATCCATGCTTATCTGGGCTTCTCTTTCTATGCAGTCTTTGAGGCTCTGTGAACTTGGTTGTTTTCTTGCAGATGTTTCATAAGTCAAGGTAGTTTCCCTTGTGGTTGCTTGATTAGGGTATTGTTTTCTGCTTGATGGTTTGTCTGGTGTTAATCCATGCTTATCTGGGCTTCTCTTTCTATGCAGTCTTTGAGGCTCTGTGAACTTGGTTGTTTTCTTGCAGATGTTTCATAAGTCAAGGTAGTTTCCCTTGTGGTTGCTTGATTAGGGTATTGTTTTCTGCTTGATGGTTTGTCTGGTGTTAATCCATGCTTATCTGGGCTTCTCTTTCTATGCAGTCTTTGAGGCTCTGTGAACTTGGTTGTTTTCTTGCAGATGTTTCATAACTCAAGGTAGTTTCCCTTGGTGGTTGCTTGATTAGGGTATTGTTTTCTGCTTGATGGTTTGTCTGGTGTTAATCCATGCTTATCTGGGCTTCTCTTTCTATGCAGTCTTTGAGGCTCTGTGAACTTGCAGATGTTTCATAACTCAAGGTAGTTTCCCTTGGTGGTTGCTTGATTAGGGTATTGTTTTCTGCTTGATGGTTTGTCTGGTGCTAATCCATGCTTATCTGGGCTTCTCTTTCTATGCAGTCTTTGAGGCTCTGTGAACTTGGTTGTTTTCTTGCAGACACTTCATTACACAACTAGGTAACATCATCAATGCTGGAAGGTAGTGGGGTTTTCTCCTTTATATACTAGTGGTTTGACTTGCCAGTGTTGGTGGGAGTATTCTTCATACATAGAGATTAATACCAATATTAATACTAGACCAACAACCAAGAAGTAAAAAATACCCCAATCAAGGAACCACCAACTCAGTAAATAACATCCTAATCAAGGAACTATCAAGAACATTCCAACCAACATCACTTGCAAACCATTTGCCAAATCATCACATTCTCAGTTCAACCCTGAGTTATAAATATTCTCTTCTGTTGGTAGGATTAGGATTACCTGCCTCCATTGTGTAATGTGATTAATCACTGGGGAAACCAGGCTGCTTTTATCATTCAGAGATAACAGTGTGCAACACATTATAATAATCTGAAACTGATGAACAAGAATTTTCTCTCCATTGAGAAGTCCTGAACTTGGATGGTGAGAGGACACTGGATCTTTTCCAAGACTAAACCAGGAAGACAATAGGAACACAGAAATGCATTCTAGAGACCAATAAGCAAACAAACAAATAATAGAGAGGTCTAATTTTATACCACTATCTCACCATTTATAGGACTCTTTTTTCTTTCACACAGATCGATCAATTATATCCGCTATTTTGGCTGCCTTGCCTTCTCTTTCCTCCTGCCCAATGGGTTACGCCAGGGGTTATCGATTGATGCCTGACAATTACCTCTGTGAATTTATGTATCCATGTCAAAATTACAGCAAGGATATGACAGTGATCGATGACATTTGCAAAGGTTTTAACATGAAGGGTGGCAAAAAAAGGAGAGAGCCAGAAATACAGAGATGATACACTCATAGAAGAAAAAGAATGCTCAGTTGATTGTCTCCTTGTTGAGCGTTGTCTTGAAATAACTCTTTGGACCTCAAGAATGAGGCCTGCACATAACCAAAGAACACAATTTGGCATAAGAACCCCCCCCAAAAAACCCTTAACTCTGGAGATTTCTGCAAATTTAGCCTTCTCGTAGAAACTCAGGGTTATTGTCTTGGGGAAGAGTCTGAAGAGAGACATAAATATTTCAAATCAAACTGCCATTTGCAACTCACTGATGATTATTTTGTCAATGCCCTTTAACAGAATAATAGAACTGGAAGGGACCTTGGAGGTCTTCTAGTCCAATCCCCTGATCTAGCAGGAGACCCTATACCAGGGGTGTCAAACTGCCGGCCCGTGGGCCGGTTGCATCATATGGAGGCCATGCCCACCTCAGCTCTGGCAATGCAAAACAAGTCATGAAACATCGTGACACGTCACGTGATGCGGCGAGTGTGACACCCGTGCCCTATACCATTTCAGACAAATGGCTGTCCAATCTCTTCTTAAAAACCTCCAGTGTTGGAGGACCCACAACTTCTGGAGACCTCACCCTTAGCTTTAATGTGGTTTCTTTGGTTCCTGATGTATAAGATATGGTTTATGACTGTAATGGTATGTGAGAAGGATAGGCCAATGAGAAGCAACCAAGGGAACAGTCAGATAAAAGGCAACTGAGCCCATAGCACAGTTGTGGGCAGGGAGAGAGGCTGATAAGAGCTCTCCTTGGACTGTAAAGGCAATGGGGGGAGAGAGAGAGACAGACGGTTTCAAATTTATAAGATTTTGTTAATATAATCTACCTGCAATATAGGTAGTCCTTGACTTACAACCGATCTGAAAAAAGGGGATTTATGACCCCCATCCAAAGTTCTGATGGTGGCCCCCTCCCTGCAGTGACATGATTACACCACAAGTACTCAGCACCACAACTCATTTACAGCTGTTTGCAACCTCCAACAATCACATGACCACATTCTATGATACTTTGCTGAAAACCAGCACTAAACGATCTCTGCAAAAATGTTACAAAATCGTTTAACTACCATTACGAGTTATGATCGTAATGGCCAGGTTCCTTTACCATTGTAACTCGAGGACTTCCTGTAAAGTAGGATTTGTTCGCCTGGTCTTGTTTCCTGTTTGGGCTGCCTCTTAAGGCTGACAATTAGTGTGTAGTGCAGATTCACGCAATTAGGGTTGATCCCATAAATAATGGTTAAGAAAAACAATGCCTTAGCACAGCGGTTCTCAACCTGTGGGTCGCGACCCCATTTGGGGTCGAACGACCATTTCACGGGGGTCGCCAAACAACGCAGTCCGCCATTTTTTCCCCTTTTCCCCTCGGCCGGCGCAGGGGGCAGCACCGCGCATGCGCGGGGTAGCACGGTGCATGCACGATGCGAGCTGTCGCGGCACGCATGCGTGATGCGGGCCGCTGTGCATGCGCGATGTGGGCCGCCGTGCAACGCAGGTCGGGGTCGCGGCCTGAAAAAGGTTGAGAACTGCTGCCTTAGCATGATGAACCCACATTTGTATCTCAAACCATAGTCAACAAATAGGAGATGACAAGGTTACAAGGTTATTGAATAAATGGAAGCTTGAATCATCATGCCCAGATTCTTAATAATCTCACAAATAAAGCAGAGATGTTATCTCAGGTTCTGTATGCTAATCCCTAATTCTTGGCGATAAAACTTGTTAAACTCCTTGTGAATCTTGCTTTCTGGATCCTGCTCTGCAGTTACACAGGGCAATACATTTGCAGTTCAAAGACTGAAAAAGAAAGTATTGTAATGATATTGATATGCGATACAACAAAGCTATGGGCTGCAGCACGAAATGAAAGGAAATATGAGTTATTGCAGTGGAAAGCAGGTCTTATCTAGTAAATTATCATCTTTCCCCAACCATTTTGTGTTAGCCACAGTTTTCATCCTATCAAGGTAAGATACTTGCTACTGTCTTGCTGGAACAGATTGAATGGGAGAAAATTATACTTTCGGAAAGAGGGAAATCAATCATTGCAAAATAAAATCTTTTGAAAACCCATTGTGAGAAGAAAAGCAGGTTTTAGCAAGTAAAATAGCAGTGGCACAAGATACTTAATCGGCATGTTTGCATTTGAGAAATTAAATATAGTTCAGAACCCTGCACTATGATTCATTCGTTGAAAATTAAATGAATTGCAAATTTGGATGTAGCCCGCGTTTACCGTTCATGTGTATTAATATGAAGGTTCCACAGAGCATTATGATTCAGAAGCTGATTGAGATATTGTACTGTATAAATTAAAGCAGATGCTTCAAATTGGATGCCAGTTTTAGATTGGCTTAGGCAACGTTGCATTGCCACTAGTGGACAAATTTCTTAATTTTATGATGGCTGGTGGCCATCATTATAGACTACAGCAGTCTGTTTTGTAAGGCAGTGACATACTGAGTGAAACATATTTTATCTGCCCTCAGAACACGTTTCCTTTGCATTTTTTCCAGCTGATCTTTTATTTTACTCTTCTCTGTTTCTCTTTTTGTCAAACAGAAGGTCTTCTCCTGACTTCTGTGCTTGGTGTCCACCAAACCTAGCTTCCTGCTTCTTGCTTGACCTTGATAAGAGCTTCAATGGAGATGTGTCAACTTGAAAAGAAGGACGAGGGGTGAGATGATAGCAGTTTTCCAATAGTTGATGGGCCACAAAGAAGGTGGGGTGTCAACCTATTCTCCAAAGCACCTGAAGGGTTTGGAAGCAATGGATGGAAACGAATTACGGAGAGAACCAAAATTGAAATAAGGAGAAATTTCTTAGAAACAGAACAATTAACAACTTGCCTTCAAAAGTTGTGGGTGCTTCATCAGTGGAGGTTTTTAAGAAGAGATTGGACAGCTGTTGGTCTGGAATGGTATAACGTATCCAGCGCGAGTAGGGGGCTGGACTAGAAGACCCCGAAGATCCTTCCAAACTCTGCTGTTCTGTTCTGAATGTTGTAATGGTGCCTTTCTACCAAGGAACCACATTTCAAGGTGTGTGTGACAAATTTATGGGCAGGTTTAGCTCATCCTGCCTTACTAGACTCAATGAAGCACATGACAAAGGTTAACTAGCATCTCATTGCCTGGGATAGAAGTGTCTTTTGAGAACGGCCCATGACTCATGACATTCATAACTAAATGATTATCCGCAGTGGTTCTCATTATTAATAAACGCATTGCACAGTAATTATAGACTTTTTACACATCACTCAGATTCATCTCTGAAGCTATTTAAAAGATGGCATTGCTCTGAGAGAGGCATTGAGCAACATCTGCAGTGTTTTATTGGAAGATGAGGGCACCAATAAAGTGATTTGTTAGACTTACAAATAATGATGTGGCCGATTTGGGAGGTCTAATGCTGCTCATTTTAAGTGGCACATCCTGATGCCAGCCATGCTCAAGCCATTTGGCTGGTTTGGATTGGCAAGAAGTAAATTGTGATTTCAAAATTAAGGCAACATGTTCCTGCAACTTCTAGGTTGTTTTTCGGATTTTTTTCTATTCATCTTGCCAACAGTTTCATAGTTTGTCTTCCAACCGAGTAGAATGCAGGAGAAAACTCATTTTATTTAATCTCTTTGAGGAAGATTATAGGGAATGTCTATGGAGCTTCCCAATCATCCAGGTCATGATTGTCCCAAAGGTGCTTTTCAAAAGGCAACTGGACCTTCTTGGTTTTCCCCCCTCAAAGATGTTTCACTTCTTCTCCAGGAAGCTTTTTCAGTTCAGTTAGATCATAGTGAGGGTGTGATAATGAGCCCATGACCAGACATGAAGTCTCTTGGAGACTAGAGTTATTCAGTGCTTTCTGCTCTTTCGGAGGTGATCATAAAATGTTAGCATTTCACAAGCTGAAGAAAAGAACACCTTGTTTAGTTTATGTACTTGCATTTACTGTCTCTCAAAGTTGTTCCATCCCACCTCCTTTTAGATATCTCCAGTGAAGAAAGACTTGTTTTCAAATGGAAGTCTGCTTTGAAATGTCTCTAATGTTCAGCTAAAATTTGCCTTCTTTCATTTTCAACTTAATCTTGTGAAAAGAAGGAACGGGAGTGAAATGAGAGCAGTCTTCCAATATTGGAAGGGCTGCCACAAAAAAGAGGGAGTCAAGCTATTCTCCAAAGCCCCTGAAGGCAGGACAAGAAGCAACGGATGGAAACTCATCAAGGAGAGAAGCAACCTAGAACTAAGGAGAAACTTCCTGACAGTTAGAACAATTAACCAGTGGAACTACCTGCCTCCTGGAGTTGTGGGTGCTCCAACACTGGAGGCTTTTAAGAAGAGATCGGACACCCATTTGTCTGAAATGCTATAGGGTCTCCTGCTTGAGCAGGGGGTTGGACTAGATGACCTCCAAGGTCCCTTCCAACTCTGTTATTCTATGTTCCATGTTCTAATTTGCTTATTCTAATCATAAGGACCAAGTGAAGAATGTATGAAGGGTGTGCATGTCACAAGTTCAGAAACTATTGACAATCTGAAACACAAATAGCCAAACAAGCAATCAGTAAACAAAATTAAGCAATAATAGAGTCAAATGCTTGTTTAAAGTGACCTTTCCCCTTTGGAGAGGATATTTCCGGCTGGGATACATGGGAAAGAATTTCCAGAAGATCCTGCCATGGGTGCCACCCACTCTGTTTGGAATAGCATGGTGCCAACTCTTTTTTTTTCCTGGCAAGTTTCCCACCCAGTATGAAACAAATCTGTTGAATGTGAACCGATGCAGAAGGATGGAAGGAAGACAAACAACACATTGCAAGCACCCTTGCATTTTAGAAATAATGAGCACAGGGAGAAGAAAAGCAGATTCGTTTATCTTTTTTTCCTGCAACTGTCCTCTGTGCATTTGCCTGGCTTATAAAATCCACCAGGGTTTTCAAATAATAATAATAATAATAATAATAATAATAATAATAATAATAATAATAATAATAATAATAATAATAGTTAAAAAATCAGATCATAAACAGGGATCAGAAAGCGTCATCTGACACATCCCACCTTAAAATGCCTCCAGGATTTGTAATCGTGGAAGATGATAATCCAGTGGGGTTGCATAGACAGTTATGAAAGAGTTTCTGAAATTATCTTCCCAATCCTGCATGTATAACGTGCGCCTCTTGGCTATGTAAAGGCAATTCTGTTCATGTAATTACTGATGTAAAATCCACATCTTGCTTTTAAGTGGAAGCTTATTATTCAAATGAGTTTAACACCACTGGATTTTCAAAGGAAAAAAGCAAAATGAAATTCCAGGGCAAATTCCAGTTTGTATCCTTTTCATTCTTGAAAAAAAAAGTCTCATTATGTTAAAGTCCAAACCATCTGTTATCTATTTAAGCTCTCTCCCTAATTCGTTGAGGTAGTATTAAAAATTGTCATCCGAAAAGAATAACAGAGTTGGAAGGGATCTTGGAGGTCATCTAGTCCAACCCCCTGCTCATTTCAGACAAATGGCTGTCCAATCTTTTCTTAAAAACCTCCAGTGGATGGTTGTTTTTCGGTTTCAGTATCATAATAGAATAACTCTATATAACGGCTCTAGACCATATCGTTACATAATTGTGACATACTTGAAGTGCAAGAGAGATATCATAAAATGTCATCTCCCATAGAGAGAAGGTCCTTTAGAATGTTCTACAAAGCTGAACACAACATTTGCTTGCTGTCAGGACACGGGTAAGCTAAAAAGGAAGACATATATCAAACGTCTGAGCATCCAGGAGCAGAAGAAATAATAACAATAAAAAAGGTTCCATTGAATTGGAACACTGAAGTGAATAAGTTGTCTTTGAATTGATTCAAATGATTTAGTTTTTGGCACATCCGACCAAACACTTTCCCCCTTATTGGAATCAAATCAACCCCATTTGGGAATCTATTTAAATGCTCCAGTCAGAGTGGATCAGCTCTCCAAATCAAATGAACGACTGAGATTCAATCAGAGAAGATTCGTACATTCCTAATGCATCTGCACACCTATGTCATTCAAATAATGTCCCATGTTGTTAGAATTCATTATCAGATAAAGATTCTACAGCTATTTCATCTACCAGAAAAAGGAAAAAAAAAAAGCAAAGGAGAAAAAGTAAAACCATTAACCTGAGCCTAGAAAGAAAAAGCAGAATTGGGGGCGGGGAGTGGGAAAAAAAAAAAGGAAGGGAGAGGAGAACTGTTACTGAGCAATGATAAGAAAGATTAAAGGCAGTGCCCATCGAGGCCCATCGAGTAGAATTCTGGCAAACCAGAGATCAAAGGGGATAGAGAGTTCAGGAAGTTAGAAATGAGAGAGTTAGAAAAAGATGTGAGGTTTCCCTCCTCCCCACTTTTAATACCAGTGGAAGGGCAAAACATGAAGAAGAGAAGGACTCAATTGATGGATTGACTCTTGATGCTAAAATCAAATCAAATCAAATCAAATCAAATCAAGAGAGAGATAAAGCCACCAGACAGGGGGGAAAAAACGGACATCGTTCTATAGGGATTTTAATCGTAGTGATGTGTGGAGACTGTCCCCAATATTGTCGCTTTACCCATCCTTCACTTCAGAGTTTCTCTGCAGTATTAATGACCTCCTTGCCAATACAGCCTGCGGGAATATTCATCACTGAATTCTCGGCTTCCTCCGATCCTGGCTAATGATATCCTTCCATCCAATTGTTGATACAAGACATCTCCCCCCCCCTAAAAAAAGTGCACATTGCATTAAGTCAGTTCTTTGTGCCTTAACACTTCAGTGATTCTGAAGAAATGTGCCTGGCTTTCATCCATCAAGACCTGCTCGCTCATAGCACTGGGGTTCATGATCACGTGGCAAAGGAGGGAGGGAAACCCCTTCTCAGGATGGCTTTCAAGATCAATGACTTTCTACCTGAGCAAACTTATGTTTCCCTTTGTGACTGATATATTTGATGCACTGGGGACCGAAGTCATTTGGCACTGCAGAGTGTAAGGCCGTACTCCTGGGTTGGATAGGTGGGTATAATGCAGACTTTTGATTGCAGGAAATGAGCAGTAAAGGAACCCAGTGGTGGTCACTGGTAGGGCTAGAGGATACTCTAAGAGTCATTACGCCCTACCAGAGGCAGAAATTATATTTTTGTTAATAACAGCCAAAAAAATGCAAGTAGGACTCCAGAGAATCTCTTGAAAAGACATTCAAGTTTGTGACCAACCAAATGCCTCTAAGGAAGCCCACAAACAAACATTGGTGAGTTAAAAATAATCATGCATTAGCTTGTCCCCTCTAGGAATGAACTGAAGGTCAAATTATGGTCTATCCTCACTACCAATGTCCCAAAGATGCTTTTTCAAAAGGCAACTGGAAATACTAATAATAATAAAGTTGGAAGGACCTTGGAGGTCATCTAGTCCAACCCCCTGCTCAGACAGGAAACCTTATACCATTTCGGACAAATGGCTGTCCAGTCTCTTCTGGAGGCAGGTTGTTCCACTGGTTAATTGTTCTCACTGTCAGGAATTTTCTCCTTAGTTCTAGGTTGCTTCTCTTCTTGGTTATTTTCTATCCGTGGCTTCTTGTCCTTCCTTCAGGCTCTTTGGAGAATAGCTTGACTCCCTCTTCTTTGGGGCAGCCCCTGAGATATTGGAACACTGCTATCATGTCCTCCCTCGTCCTTCTCTTCATTAAACTAGACATACCCAATTCCAGCAACCATTCCTTATATGTTTTAGCCTCCAGTCCCCTAATCATCTTTGTTGCTCTTCTCTGCACTCTTTCCAGAGTCTCAACATCTTTTTTACATCATGGCGACCAAAACTGGGTGCAGGATTCCAAGTGTGACATTTGTTTCCTTTGTTTTCCCTTGAGGATGTTTCGTTTCTCATCCAAGAAGCTGTTTCAGTTCTGACTGATTAGTGGAGGATGGAAGGATTTATATTCCTTGCAATCATCTGGTCATTAGCACTCTTTTTGAGAGTCATTAAAGTCCAGTTGCCTTTTGGGACACCCATGAGCTGGATGACTGAGAATCTCCATAGACACCCACTACCAATAGTTGGCCAGGACAGCTAAAACAATGCTTGGCACGCACCTGTCCATCTCTGATCCGTCTGCTGAGTATGTCCACATCAGGGTATTCCTGGTGAGAATATTTCTGTTCCTGATGTTCTTATCTGTAGAAAATTCACCCCCGTATCCTTCACCGGAAGTCTTAACCTTCTCTGGAGTGTTTCAGATTATTGTTTGCGAAGCTTCAACGTATTTCTAACTATGTTTGTTATGATGACATGGATGTCTAAAGCTCTCGTTTCTATTTACATTTATTTTCATATTTTGGCTCCCTTATTCCACTGATTCTTAAAATGTTGATTGGAAGTCTTGAGTGATTTGAAACGTTGCCCAGGTTTCTGAGTCCTTCCTGAAAAGCTGGTAACCGCAGTATAATTGCCAGACATAAAATGACTCACAATTAAAACAATCTGCCTTAGTAAGCTTTCTGCTTGCAGGTCTTTTTTCTCCTCTCCTATGAATGTGTGATGGGGCAAGGGGGTTCCTATGGAGCTTGAGGGAACAAAAGAAAGGTCCATAACCTTATTCTGTTATTGTTCTTCAACAACAGACCCTCAAAGACATAATCAACCTTCTGATGACTAAGAAAATGGAAGTAACTCATATGCTTTGATGGACGTTTCCCCAATGGATCTTGCTTAATGCAACTTTAAAGCAAACCAAGGGATTAGGGTCAAGTTTTTCAACAAAATACCATTTCTGTTTGTGCATGTGAAACCATTTGGTGGATGAATTTATTATATGGGACATTAGCATTACAAAAGAGAAAGCAAACCTGCTTCCCTTTTTCCCTATTATCATCACCGTCCCTTTGATCTTTCACAACCGAGGGCTCCTGTACTATAATTCTCAGGACTATTTCCCCACGGGACCGTTACCCAAATTTAAAAAAAAAGCAAGTATTTTTTCTGTGTAGCCAGAGCATTGAATCATAAGCTGATTAACATCAGGAAAGTCTGATGTTGTATGCCTAGTTCTTGACCAGTCTTACCTTGCCAGTATTTTAGTGACTAAAAGTAAAAAAAAAAGTTTTTGAATTTTCTTTAAGGTAGTACTGAATCTTTGTGTGTGGGATCTTACTTGCCTTCCTGTGTTTTTTCTATTGCCTTTTTTCCTTTTTCCCTCCCTCCCTCTCCTTCCTTCCTTCCTTCCTTCCTTCCTTCCTTCCTTCCTTCCTTCCTTCCTTCCTTCCTTCCTTCCTCCCTCCCTCCCTCCCTCCCTCCCTTTTCTCTCTCCTTCCTTCTTCCCTCCCTTTCTCCCTCCCTTTCTCCTTCCCCCTTTCTCTATCTCCTTCCTCCCTCCCTCCCTTTTTCTCTCTCCTTGTTTCCTCCCTCCCTCCCTCACCTTTTCTCTATCTTCTTCCTCCCTTCCTACCTCCCTCCCTCTCTCCATCCCTTTTTTCTCTGTCTTTCCTACCTCCTTACCTCCCTTCCTCCCTTGCTCCCTCCCTCCCTTTTTCTTTATCTCCTCCCTCCCTTCCTCCCTCACTTTTGTCTATCTCCTCTCTCGCTCCCTTCCTCACTCCCTTCTTCTCTATTTTCATCCTTTCCTGCCTCCCTCCAATATCAGTCTAAGAATTTGCAGACATCCACCACAATATAATAACAGAAATGCACTGTTTATCACTGACTTGATATGCAACTCTGCAAAGCATAAAAATGTCATTACATGAAAAATTTAATACTGATACAGTAATTGGTTACTTTCTTACCTAAGGTACCATGAGGCTCTGATTGTTATTCATTAGAAAAGACATTAAGATACATTTTTTATAAACTTGGCATTCTAAATTATTTTCTTCACTGTTTTACGGTTGTTTCAATATTTTTAGAATTGTTTTGCTAGTTTTAATGATTTTGTGTAGGTTCTTGATGATGAATTGCCATCGTGGCTTCTTCTTAGAAATATGGTATAAAATAATAATAAATTGGCATCTTAAGGCTAAAAATTAGTCTTTTCCATACTAAGAATAAGGCATCTAAAGGAAATAATACTCATGGGAATGCACAAAGCCTGGGAAAACAAAGAAGCAAGTGGAATTCTATGATCAGTAACCGAGTTCAACAGGAAAAATATCATCTCGACAAGAAAAATAGAAAAGCCACAAAATCTCTGTGTAATCTCCTTGTTCTGGAAAACAGAAAGAAAGAAATAGAGTGCATTAACACATAAACTCTACGAACAAGCTGAAACAAGAAACTGGTTGAAAATATTAGCACTGGATTGATTATTTTTTAGATTAGCCTGTGCAGACGTTGGTACGTTAAGTCAACATGCCAAGAGTAAAAATTCAGCTTTGTGAAGTTCTCTGGTTTTTGAATGGGAAACCCAGCAGGGACTTGTAGGTGAATAGCACATGACCCGAAAACATCAATTTTTTTAGGTCCCACTTTGTAAATATTTCCTCATTGTTGCTTGGGGAAATCTATTCTGGGTATTTGGAACCAGAACAATCAAGCCAATGTAAAAAGAAAGGATCAAGATTCCATGTATGTCTTTGGATAGACATTCCATGGTGGAAGGAGAGACTGTCAGAAGACACTTCATGTCTTGAAGATATAACTTGAAAGTGATTTGGTTAACATGAATCAATAGATATGCTATGGCAGGGATAGGCAACCTTGGCTCTTTTATGACTCATGGACTTCAACTCCTAAAATTCCTGAGCCAGCATGGCTCAGCTTGGAAACCTCTCCCTTCCCCTCAGGATGGCTGGCTCAGGAATTCTGAGAGTTGAAGTCCACGAGTCATAAAAGAGCCAAGGTTGCCTACCCCTGCTCTAAAACAAGGATTCCCACATTCGGCAGCTTTAAGACCTGTGGACTTCAACTCCCAGAATTCCTGAGCCAGCCATGCTGAGGGAAAAGGGAGAGGTTTCCAAGCTGAGCCATGCTGGCTCAGGAATTCTGGGAGTTGAAGTCCATGAGTCATAAAAGAGGCAAGGTTGCCTACCCCTGTGCTAGGGCAATGTTATTCTCCCTGATGGTCAAAAGAAGCAAAAAAACAACAACAACCTTATCTAAACATAACACCTCTCATTGTATAAATAAACATTTTAGATCTTTTTAATAATCTTTTATAATTAATTTTATTTCGTGTTTTTATCCAGCATTAGACTATACTCAATGTAGGTTTTGTTATACTGTCTGTAAAACTAGGCAGACCTTGGTCACCCATTGATTACATCATTAATTGTAATATAATATTTTCTAAGTCATGCCTATTCCAGCTCAATGGTTTTTGTTTGTGCAACATGCACTTATGTTAAATTAAACCAGGGGTAGGCAACCTTGGCTCTTTTCTGACTCATGGACTTCAACTCCCAGAATTCCTGAGCCAGCTATGACTGAAGTCCACGAGTCATAAAAGAGCCAAGGTTGCCTACCCCTGAATTCAACAAACCATATTATGGTATCAGTTCAGAAATGTTGCCATTACATCACTATCCATTCCAGTTCTGCAATGATCGGAGGAGACTTGCAAGAGATGGAAAGAAGGAAGTCACGATGTAAACAATTGCAAGGCAAAAGTCTATGGAGGAAATGCCAGGGACTAAATCCAATTTTCCCAGTCTTCTCATTTGAATAAGATGGTTTTACTGCAAAATATGTCCTGCATAGAGGGCAATCTGGGCTCCCACCTCTGGTTCTTCCACTCCATGGACTCCTGAGAAGAGTTTCCACCAAAGGCTGAAGAAGAAATGGAGAACAAAAACCAAAGAGACAGTAACACTACATTCCATCAAAAGGAAGCGGCATCAAAGAAAAACTTCTCTAATGGGAAGCCTATCTCCTACTGAGGTTTAAAGCCATTGCATCTGAGTTTGATTTCTTACTGACATGCTTCCATGCACACCTATGGGAATAAACCATGTTCTAACTATGCAAAAAAAGAATATCAATCAGGGTTTAGAGGTGTTTTTTCTAAGACATATGGAAAGGAGGACAGCTGGATGATAGGGAAGAAGACAAATAAGATTCAGCTCTTTCCTGGAGAAACTGATTTGGGAGATTATCTTTTCTGGAAGCAGTCCATGCTGAAGGAATGTTATGGACCAGCTCCATTAAACTTTGATGATTCATCTCTGGTTTGTTTTGAGTACATCATGGATTTTCTCCCTACTTATAGTCTATTAAGATGTTTAATGCCTGAATCAGGCTACGATTTCTGAAGTCCTCTGCCAAGAGATGGACAGATTGACTCCTAAAACTGTCTCAGTGCTCTGTGCATTTTTCTTTTCCTTCCGAAAGAAAAAGTAATATTGCCAATTCAAAAATATCACACAATGCATGGAATTATTATTGTGGATGTATTTCCCCCTCCTAAGAAGATGGCTCTGATTAAACAAGGAGAGATTATCAAACTTTGTCAAGAGCTGATCAAACCCTGCTGCAAATTAAAATGGCGTGTAAAAGCTAATCCATCACAAACTGGTAAAAAAAAAAATCTCAAGCTAATGTATTTGCCATTTAAAATGTTCTTTGTCCTTCACGCAGCTTCTCCAATTTGCCATCACCGCCACCAAATGAAGCGTCCTAAATTGATGGGGCTATTTGGAACAACAGATTTTATGCTGGACCCTTATATTTAATGATGACTTCTGGAATGACCTTTATTCAGCTGAGAAGGAATACCTAAGTTGGGCTCTCAATCTCAAATCTGCTGTTCCACTGAGCATTTTTTTTTGGGAGGGGGGGAACAAGTTTGTAAAGAGACAGCTCAAAGCTAACTCTACAATGAGACAGAGGGAGGTGAGTACAAGACCACCTCATATGGGGGACAGAGATGGAAAGTTGGAACTGAACATTCCAAATTTGTAAGCTAGTCTCCTGAAGTTCAACACGAGGAAAAATGTTAGTCCATCTCAATGTTGGTTTAGTTGGAACGAATGGGGCCTCACATCTTCTTCTCCTGTGCCTCAAGCAACCAAAAGTTCATAGACATGTAGTCGGTCACCTCAGCTGGATTCAGCAGATGTTCGCATGCCCTTTCTTCTTACTTCTCTTTCCATATATTCCATATATTGGTGCATTCAGACTGGCATTGAACCTTTCTCAACCTTGTTCAAAATTATTTCCTGGGAATTAAGAATGGTGTAGTCCAGGGGTGTCCATCTTTGACAACCTTAAGTCTTGTGGACTTCAACTCCCAGAATGCCCCACATTAGGGAATTCTGGGAGTTGAAGTCCACAGGTCATAAATTTGGTTAAATTTTGGTGTAGCCTCTTCAAAGAGTGGGACAAAAACTTTATATTTACAGCCACATTAAAAACAAGCAAAAACTTTGTGTAATATTTGTCTAATGCTTATTCAGGGACCTAAAGATTTTACAGAGAAAAAGGGAGATTTCCAGATCAGGCCATTTTGAGATTCCCCAGCTCAACATCTTTTTGACAGATTACCCCAATGTTAACACAATTCTGCCCATGGCATGAATGATTTATTAAGTGGCAATCACCAGTGTAGATGCATTATACATGTAGTTTTCTATGTGCTCTACACATCATATTGTTGGTGCAATTAGACCCTTGTCAATACAATTTAAGAACAGAAATTCTCCCAAATAAATAGTCACTCTTTAAAATAAATATCAGTAGGGTTAATTGTTGTACTTATTGACATATCATCACCAACAAAGAAGAAAATAAAAATCTTACAGCATATTTCTATTTGTTATTTAGGCAGATGTTCAGTATTCAATGTAATAACTCTTGTGAGTAAACACAGGTTACCATGATAAAATAACCAACATGGAATTTAAACTTTCTAATTTTTAAAATCTAGATCACAAGTTAACAACCTGGCCCCCAACCCACCAAATCTTGAGCATAGCCCCCAGATATCTTGCAATGCATAATTTAATGTAAGAGAAGGAGAGATTGATTAAACACATGACTGGAAATTATTTCTGTTAAAAATCTTCATTTTAATTAATTTTAAACATGAATGAAATCAAAATAAATTTAAATATGGATTGAATGCAAGGATGGGCCACTTGCCAGCCCTAATTTTATGAAGACTTTAATGCTCCTTTTTGCAACTCTCAGAACCCCTGATGATCACTGATAATATAAAACTGAGGGCATTTTGAGATGGGAAATTTAGGAACATTGTATAAGCACTAAGATAGGTATAAATAAGCATACACTCAGCTCTTGGATGAGTCAAAAGAGGAGATCCTGAATATGAGGATTAGACTAGCAAGTTGAAAAAAAAATGACATAATAAAGTAATTGGCAAAAAAACAACAACAACCCTACATCTATGAAAACACCAGGACAGGGATGGACAATTATGGCAACCTTATGATCTATGGACTTCAACTCCCAGAATTCCTGAACCAGCCATGCTGAATTATGCAAATTCCTGGAGCAGAGTTACAGAACTTACAAAATAATAGAGTTTGAAGGGACCTTGGAGATCTTCTAGTCCAACTCCACAATGGCTTAGGAATTTTAGAAGTTGAACTCTGTCGGTCATAAAGTTGCCTACCTGTGCATCAAGAAGTGAGCTGAACTCAAACAAAACTTTTGTTTTTATCTTTTTGTGAATGAGACTTCCTCTGTCCTCCCAATCAGCTACCATTTTAATTTCTCACAATTAATTCACTTTAGGTCGCTGTAGGAAATTAAAATGATGCCTCCCACACGGTTCTGTTCAGAGCACAGCTGATTTCTGACTAATCTTGCACTTTCTCAGAAGTATCTTTCTGTGCAAAAGGAGGTCACTTTTTCCAGTCTGCCTGAACATTTCTATCCAGTGACTCTTGCCGAGGTTCTCAGCTGATGGGATGATGAGAGATGGTGAAAGGGATTCATAACACATTTTTCTATTCTTTTCGATCTTCCCTGGATGATCACACTTCTCAATTTGAATAAGGAGCATTAAGAAGGTCCTCTTCACAAGGTCTTTCTTAAGCTTTAACAAGGCTTGGAGGCTAGGACTGCAAACGAAAAACCATGGCATTCCTACATACCTCGTCACAACTTCATAATTCAGCACAAAAACATCCTACCACATCCCTGAAGTTAACTTTGTGCTGGAAAGAAAGAAAGAAAGAAAGAAAGAAAGAAAGAAAGAAAGAAAGAAAGAAAAAGAAAGAAAGAAAGAAAGAAAGAAAGAAAGAAAGATCAGACACTAAAGTTTCTTCCATTTCTTGGCATGAACTTCTAAAAAAATGCTGTTTAAGTCTGCCTAAAGGAATATCTAGTCTAATGAGAAGAAGGACGAGGGGTGACATGATAGCAGTTTTCCAATATCTCAGGGGCTGCCACAAAGAAGAGGGAGTCAAGCTCTTCTCCAAGGCGCCTGAAGGCAGGACGAGAAGCAACGGATGGAAACTCATCAAGGATAGAAGCAACCTGGAACTAAGGAGAAACTTCCTGACAGTGAGAACAATTAACCAGTGGAATGGCTTGCTCTCAGAAGTTGTGGATGCTCCATCACTGAAGATTTTTAAGAAGAGACTGCCATGGTGTAGAGTCTCCTGTTTGAGAAGGGGGTTGGATTAGAAGACTTCCAAACCCCCTCCCAACTCTGTTACTCGGCTAAAGTCAAGGTGCAGTACTTGTCAATGGGTCTACTCAACACTGATGCTGGATTCTTTTTGGAGTCCAGCTGTTAAGAAAGTCTGTCTTATACAATATAATGGAGGAGGAGTGGATGCAAACTGGAGAAACGAGAATAGAGAATTAATGTGTAAACAGTAATAATGTGTATATAGCAGGGGGGGAAAAACCCGAGTGTGCCTCTGCTTATGTTCCATGTAAACCAATTTCCTGTTGGCAGGTAGACAACAGCGTTGTCTGTCTATTTATGCACCAAATGGGATAGCATTCTGCAGCCCTAGCTTCTCCTTGCCAGCAAGATTTTGGCAGACTCTCTTCCTTCAATAAAGAAAGTGCCCATTTGTCTGTGGTTTGCTGTAAGAAGACCGTTATAACCAATGTATTAATGGGTGCAACAGAATATTGCATTCTTGCTACATTCCCACTTTCAGGATTAAGGTCGTAGAAGAGAGCTGGGAAAGTGGGGAAAGACCCACACAAAGAGGTAAAGCTGTATCCTTCCTTAGTAAATAAGGTGCATAGTATGTGTGATTGCAGTAATTAGGCTTTTGTGATGGCAACCCAGAAAAGGCTGTTAATGGTCTTTTGAGAAGCTTTGTAGGGTGGTACAATAGCAACAAAACAACACTGTACAGCAACTGCTGCAAAGAAACATTAAGATTTTAACTCCTTCCCCCCAATGCACTGATCTTAACTGATCCCATTGTATTTGGTTATTACAGCTTAGGGCAGGAGTCTTCAAACTTGTCCCTTTTATGACTTGTGCATGCCTGGATGAGGAATTCTGGGAGTTGAAGTCCACAAGTCATCAAAGGGCCAAGTTTGAAGACCCCTGGGCTTATGGGATCCGATATATAAGGCGGTTCCCCTACTGGACTATAAATGACACCAACAACGTCCCCAGTTCTTTGCATTTTTTTAAACCTCTAGAGTTAGCAGATGCTTACGATGCTTGGTCACACAGATATTTAGACTGGATTTGGCATTTTTGTCCAGCTAATGGTATCCTTCCCAGGGACCTGCGTTAAGCAAATCTTTGCTTTCTTTTCCCACATCCTTTCTGCTTCTATCTGCAGGTCTTTGTATTGTGTGATTTTTCTTCTCCAGGACCAGCAAGGAAAATAGTTACTTAGTGGATTGCAGTGCCATAAATTGCTTGGGCACAGATGAGACCAGACATCCTGAGGGAAGTCAGCTCCCCAGAGAAGGAAATATTAAAAGGGCAGAAAAATATATTTCTTCAAAAGCAGAAACCAACCCTGCCCCCAAGTCTCTCTGTCCCAAGCAGAAGCCAGCTCTATACAAATACAGATGTAAACCATCAGAAAGACCCCAGCTAGGAGATCAAGAAGACAAAGACCTAAAATCTGCATACCCAACCCAAACTCTAGGAGCCATTAGCCCATCACCAGGGAAGCAGGATATGATAATAGGACTAACCAATCACCATAAAAAATACCAGAGAGGCACACCTAAACTCAGATCAGAATACGTGACACCAGGAAATAGCCTCAAAGTTCATGCCACAGGAACAGGAAACTATTCCAAACAAAAGGGCTTTCAGAGACTATAAAAACCTACTCCCCACATGTGCTCAGCCCTTCTTTTCTCTGGTCTTTCCTGCAAGAACCCTCTTTCTGCCTCTTCAATAAACTGCAACCTTCTTCCCAAAGCAGTCGCCATGTTGTTTATTTATCCCCGGCTTGGATGAACCAGGACGAAGACTTTTCTTTCAACAATCCCATAGAAGAAAAAAATTTTTGAGGCCACCAAATGACACCCAGATGGAATCACGAAAAACGAAGAGAGATGTAGAAAGTACATACGAAATATATCTCCCCCCGCCACCCCCTCCTCCACCCCCAAAATCCTGTTTATCGCAAAAAGAGTCACCACTCAGCATAACTCTGTCGACTTCTCTAGAATTCTAGTCTCCATGTTGTGTGTTAGCAACAGTAGATTTTCTATCCAACAGAAAGCAGAAGCAGCAGAAGAAGAAAAAAACACAAACGTTTTTTTGCTGCCCATCTGCTCCAGTACTTCACAAGCCATTTGTTGATGGGCAGGTTGAATCTAAGGTGTTTTCCGGGGTCTTAGCCCAAAAAAAAAAAAAGAGTTCAAAGGCTTGTGCAGTTGATGGGCTATCCAAAATGCATGGGCAGCTTGATGTTTTATGGATGCAGCTTCCTTTAAAATGGGGCCCATGGCTGTGATAATTGTGCCCAGTTGCTATGCATGGCAAATGCACCCATTATCCATGCCCATTTGTGATGTGATGTTCCCCAGCTGAGCCTCTGGCTGGAGATACACCATCCAAGTGGTTGTTTTCAAAGGAAGTCCAGGATGAGATGAAGAGCAACATGGCCTGTTTCTCTATTTTGACACTCAGTCTTATGCAACTCCTGGAGCAGAGTTGAAAGGGATCTTTGGGATCTTCTGGTCCAACCCCTTGCTTGAATAAGGAGACCCTATTCCATTCTGGACAAACGGCTGCCAATCCCTTCTTAAAAACTTCCAGTGATGGAGCACCCACAACTTCTAGAGGCAAGCCATTCCGTTGATTATTGTTTGTGGAATGATAATTCTCCCACGGTGATTGTCTCCTTTTGAACTGGAGGGAAGGGGAACATCCCCACTGCAATTTACATGCATTCTAGACTTTGGCTGCATTACGTATTCAGGCTAGCTCACTTTTGTGTGTTTTTTAATCTTCCTAGCTGCTCTTGGTTTTGCAGTCAGATACCACATATTTATAATAACATTTTAATGCTATTTCAGAATGCTCTTCCATCCTGTGAAAGGGCATGGGAGAAAGACTGGCTGCTGAATATTTGAAAACTGTCAACAATATCTCCCCTTAATCTTCTTTTCATCAAGCAAATTCATGCAGCTTTTTCCTTCTATGACTCGTTTCATTAACTGCACCTGTGTGGTGGGATCCTTTGACACTTATCAATATCCTTCTGGAAGATTGGGGCACTACCAGGAATAAATCACAGCCAACAAAGGATGAAGTCTTTCCCTGTATAACTCATCTGTTGAGGTCTTCTCAGAAAAGAGAGCTGTACAGGTCCTTTTTATCTCTTCTGTCTCATGCTGACTTTTGTTGAACCTTTGTGCCTCCAGCCATGCTAGGGTGGACACTTCTAAAATAGGGATTCATTCTTTTTCACAAACCAAGTTTGTTAATTTTCATTTGCTTGTCTTGCCACTGGGTGGATGCCTACGAAGAAGTAGCGAGTAACCATATTTGTTTGCAGAACAGTCTGAAGTCTCAGCGAATGTGAGTGAGAAACAGAGAAAGGCAGAATTCAAACCGTGAACTAAGCTATCATGGAGATGATTTGGCTTCCACTTTGTAAAGTACGATTAGCATCTTTCTGAACTTCAGCCAGCGGTGGCTAATTCAGCAAGGTAAAAAAAAAAATGAAAACAAAAACTTTGGCATTGAATATGGATGAACCCATTCTGCAGAAAAATGTCTAGGTTAAGAAAGTGAAAAGCCAAGTTCTTGTATTGCCCATCATCATCTGGTCTCTTGGCCTATTTGCAAGCAAATTGCTTACCACTGGACTTCTGGACTATTGATCCGGGTTTGGGGATTTGAACTAATAATTTCCCTGGGCCCAGGTGTTTGATTATTCACCTTGCAGAACCCTCATAGGTAGATAGGAAAGATGAGTCAGAAGGAGGGCTTGGAGGAAAGACATTTAAGAGAAGATTCATAAGAATGGGTGACTTTAAAACAGCGGTTCTCAACCTTTTTCAGGCTGAGACCCCACCTGCGCTGCCCATGCGCGGCGCGAACCCGACCCGCGACGGGCCGACCCGCGCATGCACAGCACGACGGGCCAACCTGCGCATGCGCAGCGTGTGCGCAATGGCCCAAACCATGCATGCGCAACGCACGCCGACGGCCCGAACCATGCATGCGCAGCACGCACGCGACGGCACGAATCACGCATGCATGGCGCGATGGGCCGAACCGCGCATGCGCTGCACGATGGGCCGAACCGCGCATGCGCGGCGCACGTGCGATGGCCCGAATCGCGCATGCGCGGCACGACAGCCTGAACGGGGAAAAAATGGCGGACTGCAGTGTCCGGCGACCCCCGCGAAATGGTCGTTTGACCCCAAATGGGGTCGCGACCCACAGGTTGAGAACCGCTGCTTTAAAACAATGAAACTTATAAAGTTATGAGATGACCTTGAAGACATCTAAATCAAAAACTAGAAAGGGTCCAGGGAGAAGACAACAGTTGGGCAAGTTCTTCTGATAAGATGTAAGGAAGAAAGAATCAACAAGGTGGGAATTGTAAGATATGATGGTCAAGGATGCTGAGAGGAAGTCACCTTAATTTGAAACATTTAGCCAGACTTCTGGCTGAAAATAATTCTAGGAGCTATTCATTTGCCATAATTGAAAGAAACTTGGGTTAATTTAGGTCAAAAGTGTTTGAGAAGTTTGACCAAACTGATCTCAGTCTTGTGTATTACTCTGTCCGCATCCACAGAACATCGTTTAATAGTTTCTTCACCCCTGTTGCCTGTCTTGTCAATCATACACCACACTCATGAAGTAGATGTGACCCTTTTTTGACCCACCACACAGAGGAGGGTAGCAGGCTGGGATTCTGCCCATAAAGCCATTCTCTCCCACCTTATACACACAATTTGTGGCCATCATAAAAAAGGACATAAAAGAAATATGCCACCAAATGTCTTGTGTGATTATATAATTTAGAGTTCAGGAGGTTTTGTGGTGTGCACATCTCCTTCCCATTCAGCTGAACTGTTTGGAGAAGCCAATATTTCATGCGAAACTACCAATAAGTGGAATTTAGAGAGAATCCACCCACACACATGGACGGATGCAAATAAATATGTAAACACAAATCAAAATCATAACAATGATCTCTCATTGTACTTGGAGAATCATGTGTCGTAGGTCCATAAAATATTAGAGGACAAACATTTCAATACAAAGGAATCTATACTGGAATGTTTGTTGATTTCTTTGTTTAGATGCAACACTCACAATGATCTTTATGGGTTTGTGTGTCAAAACAGACTTTGCCTATCACCATCTATCACCATCCTTGAGCAGTTGCAGTCATCCCTATAATATCTTCCTTACCATCAATAAAAGTGATGTATTATCACTCCCAAAGTTGTTGAACCAACAATTTCCAAAGAATGTTTTTTATGATGTTTATCAAGAAATTGTGGGCTCTCCTTTCTGAGATGTCTTACCAAACATCTACAATAAACTAGGCAGCCTTTGCTGAGAAATATTATCCATTACATTAAAACTCAATGCCCTTCATCCTCTCTCCCATCGAAAAAGGGGCAATATGAGAGGATGGGAGGATGCTAGCCATTCTAAACAAAAACATTGCTTCATCTACCTGATGTTACAAACAGTGGATGCAAAATTGTGATGGTACTTCAAGGCTTTCCTTACCTCCATATACCTTGTCACTAAACTTCAGAAATAAAGGGAAGAGTCATTATACTGGGGCCTATTAAATCTTAGGGAAGCACCAGGAAGAAAATTGAGTCACAAAGTTTCTTAGCCAGTATGCTATTGCTTCAAGTACGGGAAGTAAACAAGATGGAAGTGAACTTTTATTATGGAAAGGCAAATCCCATTTAACAGGTACAATTGAGATGGGATGAGATGAATCTTGTGATTGCAATATTGTACTTGAGCAGCAAAGCACGTTCATGATGTCTTTTGAAAAGCAACTTGCATAGCTTTCAAAGCCAAGTTATAGTCATGGAGGACTTCAACTGCATCAACATCTCAAGTTCTGCCAAGCTTGGTCTTTCAAGAAAATTCTTGACCTGTCTTGCTAGTAACTTTCTCCTTCTGAAGAAGGCTCAAGGGGATCATTTGCCTTTCATTTGGACCTAATAGTAAGGAAAACATGGCAGACATAAGAGAAACAGCAAGAATTACAGTGGAAGTGAGTGCGCAGTGCTTGTTTACAGAAACAGATGTGCAAAGTGGGATTCGGTAATAGGAGAAGCTCGTTGTAGAACAATAGACAGCCAGGATAGGTGGGACTTTCTAAGAAAGGAGACACAATAAACACATTCACAATCTGAATGGGTAAAAAAACAGGAGGGAACAGAAGAGGCTGTTGTGGTTATGCTTTGTTATAATCTAGAAACGAAAAATCAGGAAAGGTTAACAAGGAGGAATAGAGATGGAGGTTGGAAAAGTTGCTTTCAAGAGTCAAAAGAGGGTTTTTTTTCAGATGCAGTCTGTATAAAAAGAATGGGGGGGGAGACAATAAAAGAGAGAACTCTTCTGCTACCTACTCAGTGTATGCAACAACATAATTATGTTTTTACTGCTTCTGGAGGCAGGTTATTCCACTGATTAATTGTTCTCACTTTCGGGAAGTTTCTCCTTAGTTCTAGGTTGCTTCTCTCCTTGATTAGTTTCCATGACCTGTTGCTTCTTGTCCTGCCTTCAGGCGCTTTGGAAAATAGCTTGACTCCCTCTTCTTTGTGGCAGCCCCTGAGATATTGGAATACTGCTATCGTGTGCCCCCTCGTCCTTCTCTTCATTAAACTAGACATACCCAATTCCAGCAACTGTTCCTTATATGTTTTAGCCCCCAGTCCCCTAATCATCATTGTTGCTCTTCTCTGTACTCTTTCTAGAGTCTCAGCATCTTTTTTACATGGTGGTGACCAAAACTGGATGCAGTATTCCAAGTGTGGCCTTACCAAGGCCTTGTAAAGTGGTATTAATACTTCACCTGATCTTGATTCTATCCCTCTGTTAATGCAGCCTAGCACTGTGTTGGCCTTTTTGGCAGCTGCAGCACACTACTGGCTCATATTTAGGTGATTGTCTACTAGGACTCCAAGGTCCCTCTCACAGTTACTACTATTGAGCAAGGTGCCATCTATGCCGTACTTGTGCATTTGGTTTTTCTTGCCTAAATGTAGAACCTTACTTTTTTCACCACTGTATTTCATGTTGTTAGATAGCGCCCAGTGTTCAAGTCTGTCCAGATCCTCCTGTATCCTAAGCCTGTAACTTCTGGAGTGTTGGCTATTCCTGCCAGCTTGGTGTCGTCTGCAAATTTGATGAGTTCCCCATCTATCCCCTTGTCCAAATCGTTGATGAAGATGTTGAAGAGCACTGGGCCCAGAACAGAGCCCTGGGGCACCCCACTACACACTTCCCTCCATGTAGATGCGGTTCCATTGAGGACCGTGTAACAAAGGAAAGTTGGAATGACTCAACTCCTATTTCAATCATCTCCGAAAATTGTACTGAAGTTGAAGGAAAAGACACAATTGAAGCTGGTGACTGAATGAAGAATATCTATAAATGTTGAATTTAAATGTTGAATGTTAAAGCTCAAGGACAAGATGAATTTCCATCTACAGGTCTGAAGAAACAATCTGGCTGAAGTGTTGCATCCTACCTCCAAGAAATATTAGAAAACTGTTCAAGCACCAGGTGACAAAAAGAGAGAGTCTGCAGCGAGTGTGAAATAAAGTCAAATAGGTGATCACAACTTCAGGTGTTCCTTGACCTACAACCATTCATTTAGAGGTGTTCCAAAGTTACAATGGCACTGAAAAAAGTGACTTATGACCATTTTTCATACTTATGACCATTGCAGCATCCCTGTGGTCATGTGGCTCATATTTATGACGGTTGCAGTGTCCTTTTTTTGCAAACTTTGGACAAGCAAAACCAATACTTATCTTAACAACTGTGTTCCTAACTTAACAACTGCAGTGATTCACTTAACAGCTGAGGGAAGAAAGGTGGTAAAATGAGGCAAAAATCACTTTACCTCTCCCTTGGGCTCAATTGAGGTCATAAACTGAGGACTACCTGTATCCAATTGAGGGGTGGGCTTTGATTGAATAGTTGTGGCCACCAATTCGACTGTATGGGTGTAGCCACCAATGTGATTTCATAGTTATGGCCACCACTTCTTCACACAGCTGTAGACACCCAGAAGAGGAGATTGAGGGGATCCAAAAGGCTTCTCCTAAATCGCATGAGTTTACATCCCTAATCTAATCTATCTTTTGACAGCTCCCTTCCCAGGTCCTGTCACTGGCGCGTCCAGCATATATTTGCATTTTATTTTGTTTGGTCAAGTTCAGATGAGTGCTAATTGCATCCTGGGAAACTGGAGGAATCCCCCTGCCAGAGAGACACGTCAATGTCCATTCTACATTGTCTATGATGATTACTAAATACAGGGAAAGCAGAATGTGATCCGTGGTTTTCTCTGCCATTCTGGCTCTTATTTTAACGGCTAGCTGTGCTCCATATATCTCGCCTCTGTGTATTAAAATCAAGGGAGATCATTACTATTCAGACACAGGCCCTCCGGCAATGGGAAAATGAATGTAAAAATTTCCAACTCGGCACTGACCAAGCACATTAAATCTCTCCCATCCTCGTACAAACAATGCTATCCAACAATTTGAATCTAATTTCAGGAATGTGGGGTGGGGGAAGGGAGGGGACAGATGGAGAAGTAGCAACAGGCAGCCCGTAGGATGCAGTCTCAGGGTAGAAACTGAAGAAATATGCATCAGGCATTGAATGTAAAGCAGAACCTAAAGTCAGCAAGCAAAGGTCAAAGGGCTAATGTTGGAATTGCATTGGTTTTCATGAGAATATTCAGGTGGGCATTTCTGCAACAGAGGGACCCAGAAGCCAACACATTCTGCTTGGTAAGGTGGATTTCCAAATAAAGATTCATGAATCACATCAGCATTTCCAGGACCGTGTGCTTCAGCTGTGGTTTCAGGGGTGTCCCCAGATGGCAGCCCTCATGGTGCAATTGAAGCTCTGCTTGTTTTTATGTGCGCTGCCTTTGTGACCACATAAATATAGGCAGAACATCAATTGCAGCATCACGTTGCTGTCTTAAATTTTTTTAAATCAGATCTGGTGGACACCACTGCAAGACTTTGATAAGACTTTGATAAGAGGTCTGAAGTGCACCCCACACAACATACATGGAGAGAGACACACTGTAGGTCAATAACTAAGTAGTGTTCTGCGAAACTGGTATTGTATTATTTCGTTCAAGCTGCACTATCCATGTTCACCCGTGGGCAGGTCACTTAGCTTCTCCAGATGTTGCAAAGCGACAAGCCCTTGCATCCGTCATGGTAGCCATGTTAGCAAGGCTGCTGGCAACTGTCATTCATCAGCCTCTGGATGGACACAGGCATATGCTAAGAATAGGACTGGCGTGTCCCTCTATCTAGGGTTCTATAATCTAAACTGAAACAACTCCAGTTGCAAAATGAATGAATGTCTGAAAGCCGAAAGGGCAGATATTAAATGAAATTCAAATCTTGCTTGTAAAATGAACAAGACATGCTATTTTCTATGGTAAAACTCTGAGTCTCTCTCTTGTTATGATTTTCTAGGAAGAGTGAAGAGTTTTGTTGCTTGTTTGACTGACAGGATTGGTTTCCATTAGGACAGTGAGGTCGGCACACCTGCCTATTTCTGACACATTATGAATAAACCTATGTTCAAGTATAACTCCTTGTAAATCTCCATGCACCTCTATGGAATAGCTTATATTGCTGTGTGATTTAACAAGCCCGTGTTGCAGAAGTCAAATCTGTTGGCTTTCAAAGTTATTTCACTCGATATGGCCTAAATCCCCCACTGCCCATCCCTAAATTCAAGAAGAACCAAACAATCAATGAATGCCTAATTTTTCTTCGAAACCCTTTCACTTGTAATTCAAAATTCTCTCCTAAAATAAGAACTGGAGGTTGTTCCTTTTTTCCCTTTTCTTTTTCTAAAATCACAATTCTCTTCCTGTCAGAGGCACTAGCTGAACAGCGATGCCATCCTGTTCTTAAATCCCAGGGCACCATACAACAAAAAACAACTGCGGTCCAATATTTCCATCCATGCCATTTTTTTCCAAACTTCTGGTTGTTTGCTCTTCCCACTTTCTCTTGAGATGGCTTCAGGGCAATGTTGAGTCTGATGCAACCGAAGGGTGATACAACAGTCGCACAATCATGATGGACTCCAATTAATTGAGGCAAAAAAAAAAAAAAAAAAAGACCAAAGCCTACAAGGTGGATTACAGGCTGAAAGAAAGGAATTAAGAAAATCCTCAGGTTTTAGTAGTGCTGAATTTAGTAGCACGCAAATTTCCTAAGCAGTCATAGAAAAGTCACCTTGATCTCACCTCTGAGGGGTGGAGAGAATGCAAAATTCAGGCAGCAAGGATAACATTGTTTAGTTTAACAGAGAGCCATGGTTTCAGAAATGCTGCAATTAAGATCCAATGTTTCTCTACTTCTTTATTGAAACAGAGTTATTTCCATGTACGTTCCCTTCCTTGTGAGTAGCATTCTATCTAGCTGGAGACCGTCCAAAGGGATCATCTGCAGTCCACAGGGTGGTATTCAAGAGCCTAACTGCCAGTTAGAAATCAAGGGACAGTTACAAAGATATCCAGTCCTTTAGCTGTCATGCCACAGGCCTGACATTCCTTTGGAGCACTGAGTTTGCAAAATCTGACTTTTCTGAATGTCTTTTCAGAAGATCCAATGCAAACCAGGATAAACACTGGTTTGCATTGGTAAGAAACAAGGCAACTGAGACTGATGTTACCATGTTTCCCTAAAAATAAGACCAACTGGAAATTAAGCCCTAGTATGATTTTTCAGGATGCTCATAATATAAGCTCCACCCCCCAAATTAAGCCCCAGTTAAGATCGTCACCCAGACAGATGCATTTAGTACCGTATTTCCCCAAATATAAACCCTAACCGGAAAATAAGCCCTAACACATCTTTTGGAGCAAAAATTAATATAAGACCTGGTCTTATTTGCGGGGAAACACTGGAGCATACTCCCTTCAGCTGTATAAAGTCACTTCCGCTCAGAGACGGTCTTTAGCATTCAGGAGCAAGAAGAGATCCAGAAAGGCCATGGTATCCTTCTGCGCCGGTTGGAGGGGCTTGGAGTGCGGGGCACTGTTTTGTGGTGGTTCACCTCCTACCTCTCTGGCCGGTTGCAGTCAGTGTTTGCAGGAGGTCAGAGATCGGCTCCGAGTTCTCTTCCGTGTGGAGTCCCTCAGGGGTCTGTTCTCTCACCTCTGCTTTTTAACATCTACATGAAGCCGTTGGGTGAGATCATTCGTCGACACGGGGTGAGTTGTCATCAATATGCTGATGATACTCAGCTCTATATCTCTACCCCGCGTCATTACAGCGGAGCAGTGGAAGTGATGAACCGGTGCCTGGAGGCTGTTGAGGTCTGGATGGGTGCCAACAGGCTCAGACTCAATCCCGACAAGACAGAGTGGCTATGGGTTCTGCCTCCCAAGGACAATTCCACCTGTCCGTCCATCACCCTGGGGGGAGACGTTTTGTCCCCATCAGAGAGGGTTCATAACTTGGGTGTCCTCCTTGATCCACAGCTAAGTTTAGAACACCATCTTTCGGCTGTGGCGGGGGGGCATTCACCCAGGTTTGCCTGGTGCGTCAGTTGTGGCCCTATTTGGACTGGGAGTCACTCCTCACAGTCACCCATGCCCTTGTCACCTCGAGATTTGACTACTGTAATGCTCTCTACATGGGGCAACCTTTGAAGAATGTCCGGAGACTGCAAGTAGTCCAGAATGCAGCCGCGCGAGCCGTCTTGGGTCTCCCAAGACATGCTCATATTACTCCAGCTCTCCGTGAGCTGCACTGGCTACCAATTGGTCTCCGAACACAATTCAAAGTGTTGGTTATGACCTATAAAGCCCTTTATGGCAATGGGCCAGGATACTTGCGGGACCGTCTTCTGCCTCATGAATCCCAGCGACTGGTTAGGGCACATAGGGTTGGCCTCCTTTGGGTCCTGTCTGTTAGACAATGCCATCTGGTGGGACCTAGGGCAACGGTCTTCTCCATTGCTGCCCCAGTCCTCTGGAACCAGCTTCCCTCAGAGGTTCGTACTGCTCCCTCCCTCCTAGCTTTCCGAAAACTCTTGAAAACACATTTATGCAGACAGGTTTGGGGCATGTGAGCTGCGCTCTGCCCCTGGGCCTTTGATTGTGACTGTGTGTTGTATGAGTGAAATTGATTGCCTGGTTTTTACACTGTGAATTGGTAGTTTTAATTGATTTTGTGTTATACTTGTATTTTTGTTGTGAGCTGCCCTGAGTCTTGTGAGAAGGGCGGCATATAAGTCTAATAAAATCAAATCAAAATCAAGGCTTCATATCTGATTCTTTAAAGAAAAAAAATGCAATGAATATTCCCAACAATGATCGTTTTTTATATGATCGGATTAAAGCATCGGGGGCTTTGTCCATTTCCAGCCTGGTATTGACCTCCGAAGTTGATGCAGAACTGGGAAACAGAATGAATTATCCCCCCCCCCAATTTCAGATCGATACAGCCCAAAATTTCTCTTGTTCAGTGAGACGGTTTTAAGTGAGTTTCCCCCCACTTGCCACAGTTGTCATGGGAATCACGGCAGTTGATAAGTGAGTAAGCCATTTGTTATGTGAATCTGGCTTCCCCATTGGCTTTGCTTATCAAAAGGTGATCCCATGGGACCTTGGGACACAGCAACCGTCCTAAGTGTGACGGTTGCCAAGCGTCTGAATTTTGATCACACGATCATGGGGACGCTACAAAGGCTGCAGCTGTGAAAAATAGTCATTTTCTTTCAAAGTGCCTTTGTAGCTTTGAACGGTCACTAGATGAACTGTTGTAAGTCAAGGGCCACCTGTACTAAAGAGTGGGATCAGAGGAAATTCTGAAAAAAAATCTTGAGTAGGAGTTGCAAGCAACACTTTAGGAATCCGTCTTGAAGACAGGATGCACAGCAGAACAATCTTCTCAAGGTTTGTTTGAAAAACAGTTGAAAAGCCTACCAGCTCTGGGGACATCTGAAGCTCTTGAGATAGCTAGCAGAACCTACGTGGATACAGTCTTCTGCTCTACTTACCAAAAAGCAATGCGAATGCTCTGAATAAAGCATCCTTTATTCAGAGTGCAGGAGCCCCTCTGGGAGGGGGGGCTGAATAACAAGCAAATCTTCATCCCACTTTTAACACCTTTAGACTTCAGCCTCAGAAAAAATATATAGATTTCCGTGTCCTTCCCGGTTCTAGAAAATATTATCGTTTTAATTCGAGTTTTAGGAGGTGGAGAAGGGGGAATGGTCCCATCCTGATACGTTATAAACAGAGCAACATATTTGGCTTGATAACATATTGACTTTTAAACATTGATATGCAAAGCTTTTAGTGAGTGCCAAAGTTCAGAGACGGATGCTTACGTTTTAAAAAAAAGAAAGTGCCACCACAACAACGGTGATCTGAAGGAAATTGTCCATCATCTCAACTGAATAATGAATAGCTGGGGGGGGCTTTGTTTTGGAGGGATAGTAGGAAGCTAGTTGTCTTGCAGGACTCAAGGCAAAGTGTACATATTGGAGATGAATGAATCGGTTCTCTTCTGCTCTAAGTCAGTTTCATACATATTTAATCATAGCTCCATTCTACCAATTTCCACATCAATCTCCATTTCCAGGAGAGAAAGAAAAGACACAGAAATGGCATTTATTTTCACATGAAGGCAATTTCCTCTAACGTATATATTTGGTTTCCCCATTTTCCATAACATACAAGTTTTAGGGCACTACTTTTGTGGACATAGGCATGTATATTGTGTATGTAAGATAGCGGCATACCGCTATGTGCAAATGAAAGGTGGTTATCTGAGAATGATTAAACTGGTGGGAGAGTCAAATGGGGAATTAGTCTGAAATCATTACATAGGCACAAAGGACAAGGTCTCCTTTGTGCCTATGTAATCTCCCTTGATTGCCACTGAACTTTATCTAGATTGGCCCGGGTACAAACTGCCAGTCAGGGAAGATTCCTGTCAAATAGGCATGAGCAATAAAGTAGCTAATGGAACTCTTCTGGTTGTTTGTGGATCTGGTTGTTTGCTTCTGAGACTCAGGGATGTGTTGTGAGAGCAGTGGTTACCATCGGTGAGTGTTAAGTGCAGGAAATGAGGAATCCAGGTAGTACAAATGAATATAGGTTTATTGTATGCTAATGCTCTCTACAAAAATCTGAACTGCTAACGGTCCAAGCAAATTGGTGGTAGATGAGAGTCAATGGAATTCAAGGTGGGCTGGACTTAGATCTCTTGTAGGCATGAAAGGATTTGAAATGGATGATGGATTTGACCCCTCCCTTTGGCTCAGAATGGTCATCCCCTACAGTGAGGGCAGTAGCATCCATAACAAGCTACAATGAAGTCAAAATGATAGAGATGGGACATTGTACAGGTGCAGTGATTATGTATGTGCCATCATTAGCCTCTCCTTGAACATTTGTGGATGCTGTTGGGGGTGAATAAAGTTTCTCAGTTCATAAATGGGCTGCAGGGTGGTGTGGCCAGCCAGAAACCCCATAAGATTCATAATTCATAAACCCCATAATTCAGCAGGAAACCAACCACAGGACACCATGGCAAGTATTTACAGATGGGATTGTATTTATGGATGTTGGGTTGTGAACCATAAATTTATTCTTTAAAGAGGACTGAATGCCTTTTCACTTTCCTGCCACTATTTTTTTTTGACAGCATGTTGTTGGCGAAGTGTTTTGGGCAGCCCTAATAACTCTTGAGTTTTATTGGTTTTGGTTTTTCCCATGCTTAGATTGCTTTTTGGACATGTTTCTACCAAAAAGGCTAACATTTATATTCTCAATAGGAACTTTATCCTACAACGATGCCCATTATTTGAAAGTAAGGATGTTTAGAAATACAGCCTAGACCTTCTCGGTGAATGGCATTTCAACAAATAACTAAACACAATAGCTGTAACTGCAGAAGATAGATAGTTCCACCCTATTTATAGCCCACTATTTAAGTCTACACCCTCTGGCAGATGATCCGTTTGTATAGGACTAAATATCTTGACCTATTATGTGGTTACTCTAAACATGGAGACAAGAATACCAGATATTATATCTGCACTCTTTCCTTCAGGTGTGCAATAAACTGCTCTGTATAATGCCTATTGTAATCGAGGAAGAAAAGGAATGACTGCCAGCATAAGCCAGAGCAAGGATCAAACATCTATCAAAATGTATATCCTAACAAAAGCTAAAATTGCTGTATCTGCAGAGGGCTCTTTCCCCCCTACCTCTGTATTGTTGCATGGGACAAAAAGATGCCCTTCCTCTTTTTATCACTCAAAAAAGAGGTGGCTACTGATATTAGCTACTGATATGTTCCGATATTTAAGGGGCTGCCCCAAAGAAGAGGGAGTCAAGCTATTCCCCAAAGTGCCTGAAGGCAGGACAAGAAGCAATGGATGGAAACTGATCAAGGAGAGAAGCAACCTGGAACTAAGGAGAAACTTCCTGACAGTTAGAACAAATAAACAGTGGAACAGCTTGCCTCCAGAAGTTGTCAGTATTGTCAACCTTGCAAAATAGTCCAAGCAGGATGCATGTCTAGATGAACTAAGTCTGTAAGGTAGGATTACATTAACAAAATCTTGCAAGTCTGAAAGTACCTCATCTTTACAGCCCTAGAAACTAGGGATGTTTGCCATGGGCCAATTCTTCTGTGGGCTCAGCTACCTCTTATCTGACCATTCCTCTAATTCAGGCATGTCAAACTGCCAGCCCGTGGGCTGGATGCATCACACCAAAACCATGCCCACCCCATTGCCAGCAATGGGGAAAAAGTCATGATACCTCCTGTGACATCACAGAACCTTTGCGAGTTTGACATGCCTGCTCTAACTGCAGCTCTTCTCCCTGTTTCCCAAGGCAGTTCTCACCTATCATTACAGCTATAGGAATGGTAACTAATAAATAATGAGTATTGAAAAGTATAATTGGTTAATCACTGTGATGTAAATGAGTCTGTAAGCAGCTTTGATAAGGAAAATAGAGAGCAATTAGTTCCTGAGATAACTGTCTGGCTTGAACCTAGAACTGGTGATGAAAAGAGGCCCAGAGGCCAAGACCAAGGTGCTTCCTTAATCCTGAAATTCACATGTCAAAAGTCTCTCCTTTACCCCACCACCATCTAAGTAGCAAACAAACTTTTAAGGTGGATACAGAGGCAGACAATTGAAGAATCAGAAAATGGTGGGTAGGTAAACAGGGAAAGAGGAAGCAAAACATAAAAATCCTCCAGTATGAAATATAAAAAAAGCAAAAAGCAAGGATCATCTAGTGTTTCTATTCCCCCAGCATATGCTTTGAACACAAATATCTTTAATATCCTGACTATACCCTTAAGATGCTGAGATAAGATATTGATGTCTCTCAACATCGACCTAAACAAATTAACTTTAATCAGTTGCTGTCTTGTAGTGCAAGCAGCATCAGCCTCTGGGAAAAAAAGAAGAAGATACATCTATCAATGTATCATCTATCATGTATCTATCTGTCAGCCCCACTTTTAGCATCTCTGTTTACATTTATAGATAGAACAGGTCATATGCCAAGAGATTGGGGATTAGCCATTATCATACCAATCTATAGAAAAGGTAGTAGAAATGACCCAGGAAATTATAGACCCATTAGTCTTCTGAGTGTTATTAGTAAAATGTATGCCAAACATCTAAACTATAAACTTCAGGACTGGCTAATTTCGGGGGGGGGGTAATTAAAGATGAACAAGCCGGTTTTAGAGAAGGAAGATCAACAGTGGATCATATCTTGGTACTTCACCATCTAGTACAAAAACACACATATATATATAAAAATCCTCTCTGTTTGTGGCCTTCCTAGATTTTAAACAGGCCTTCGACTCAATATCTAGGAACACCCTATGGGAGAAATTAGAAGACACTACTATTGATAAATGCTCTTTTTCCTCATACAAAAATTGTATGCGAATTCCACCTTGAAAGTGAGGTGTAATCCCCAAGGGACTTTAACCAGCTTAGTAAGGATACAAAAAGGGGTACGGCAGGGTTGCATCCTGTCTCCCTCCCTTTTTAACTTCTGTATCAACCCCCTGATCGATCTCTTACAGAACCCTGATCTGCATCCGCCCAACCTAGCACATCGCAAAATCCCAATTCTTCTATATGCCGATGATGCGGTCATTATTTCGCAAACTCCTGTAGGACTGAAGAGAGCCATTAGGGCAACACTTGGCTACTGCAGACAGAACTACCGTAGTTGGTCCTTAACTTTGATAAATCAAAAATTTTAGTTTTTGCTAAAGGACCCAGCCAATACTCCTGGAAAATAGAAGGACATAGTTTGGAACAGGTTAGAACATTTGGATACCTTGGGGTGGTTTTCCACTCGCAAGCGACATGGAAGGCACACCTGGATCACACATTGCAAGCAGCCAATAGGTCCTTAAATGCAATCAAACATTACTTTTACACAGGCGGAGGTCAATTAGTACCTGCTGCCTTAAAACTTTTTGAGGCCAAAACATTGGCGCAAATTCTATATGGGGCACAAACAGGAATCCTTGCAAAGAAAAACTTGCTGGAAACCATACAAACCAAATTCCTGCGAGCCATCTTAGCTGTACCTAAAGGAACCCCAAATGCCCAATTAAGAATTGAGACAGGCATGCCCCAAATCCAGGTAATTGCCTGGAAGATGATGATCATTCACTGGCTTAAAATGCATTTCTTTCCAGAGGGATTGTCCCTGTTAGTGCTGACTGACAACTTTCCTTCCCCCTGGAAGCAGGCGATAGATCATAAACTGGGCTCTTATGGGCTCTCTTCAATGTTCTTAATGTCCCTAGGCTTTGACCAAGCAAAGCAAGTAATATCCAATAGAATAAAGGACATGGAGTTCCAAGAAGAACTAAATAGGTTGCCTAGCCACAGTAGGGATAGAATCAAACAGGGTGTGTGGGAATCGGCAAGATATTTGAATAATCTGACCTTCCCAAAACAAAGAATAGCTTTTTTCAGAGCCAGATTTAACGTTCTTCCCTCAGCACTCCTACAGGGCAGGTATAAGAGAACACCAAGAGCAGAACCGGTATGTATATGTGGTAAAGGAGAAGTCGAAGATATCTCACATGTTTTATTGCACTGTGAGTTATACCAAGTTTATAGGACAGCGTATATTCTCCCTTTATTAGAGAGATGGCCAGGGAGGGCAGACCATTTTTATGTAGGCTTTCTCCTCCAAGACTCAAACCCTTCTGTCACGCATACCGTGGCAAAATACTGTGTTGCGGCAATGTCCACAAGAAAAAAATTGATTACAGATTTATAGTCGTCAACGTGTGCCAATTTTTTGGAGATATCTCTAATAATGTTTAGAACATTATATTTACTCACACATTAATCGGCTATCCATTCACGTAAATTAGGGAGTGACCCTAACATTTTGAGAACATGTATTTTCTTAACAGGGATGTTATTATTTACTATTAATGTTAGTACTATTACTACTACTACTACTACTACTACTACTACTACTACTACTACTATTACTATTTAATATATTGTAAAAAGTGATGGCTATTGCTGGTCTATGACTGTAATAAAGTTTATTAAAATTATGTCTTTTTTTAGATCTATTGAGGTATTTGAATGATCTATTGAGATTGGTAATTTGTTATTTTATTTAGAGTTTTATTTTTCTCATGGTGAGGATGATGGATGGAGAAATGAAGTCCCCCTTGTGCTGAGATGATAACAACAACAACAACAACAACAATAATAATAATATTAATATTAATATTAATAATAATAAAGTTGGAAGGGACCTTGGAGGTCACCTAGTCCAACCCCCTGCTCAGGCAGGAAACCTTTGCAGACACATGGCTGGCCAGTCTCTTCTTAAAAACTTCCAATGTTGGAGCATTCACCTCTTCTGGAGGCAGGTTGTTTCACTGGTCAGTTGTTCTAACTGTCAGGAAGTTTCTCCTTAGTTCTAGGTTGCTTCTCTCCTTGATGAGTTTCCATCCGTTGCTTCTTGTCCTGCCTTCAGGCGCTTTGGAGAATAGCTTGACTCCCTCTTTAGATCAACTGCTTGAAATCAGCAACACTCAGCAACAAAACAGAAGAGTTTTTCCATCACCTTCTTTGGGACTTTGGGACTTTCAGAATCATCCAATCTAATCCAGAGGCCCGGGCTTTGTTGATAGTCTCCTAACCATGTATAAAGCAGATCTGGCTTTGCTTAAGTCAGTTTTTCCTCAATTTTGGCAACCCTGAGATGTGTAGACTTCAACTCCCAGGATTCAGATCGTCAGTTCTGAGAGTTGAAGTCCACCTATCTTAAAGCATGTTGGCTGGGAAATTCTGCAAACTGAAGTCCACACATTTTAGTGTTGTCAAGGTGCAAAAACACTAACTTAGTTTTATAAAATTAGCAACATCAGCTGATGCTTTCCTCATATGAACTTTTTAAGGAGTATTTTTGTATTGAAAAAATGGATGCTGCAAGAGAGAAGGAAATCTATCCAGCTGTTGTCATGGGAAAAACAAAGTGGTGATGATGATGGTGGAGAATGCATGAATTCCATTGGCAGCAAGGATGCAAGTCCATAGGTCACAAAGCATTTATTTCCATTGGCTGCATGGTGAATTGAACATTTTGCATGGAAGATAGAGAAGGATGAGGAGGAAAGGGATGCTATTTTTGGATTCCAACTGAGACTTACAACCTCTTTGGAAACTGACCAAAGAGAGAAGCAACCTGGAATTAAGGAGAAACTTCCTAACAATGAGGACAATTAACCAGTGGAACAGCTTGCCTCCAGAAATCATGGGTGCTCCATCACTGGAGGTTTTTAGGAAGAGACTAGACCAGGGGTAGGCAACCTTGGCTCTTTTATGACTCGTGGACTTCAACTCCCAGAATTTGAAGTCCACGAGTCATAAAAGAGCCAAGGTTGCCTACCCCTGGACTAGACAGTCACTTGTCTGAAATGGTATACGTTCTCCTGCTTGAGTGGGGGGCTGGACTAGGAGACCTCCAAGGTCCCTTCCAACTCTATTCTATTCTAACCTATAGCAGCCTAGAACTTAAGAGAAAATTCCTGACCGTTAGAACAATTAATCAGTGGAACAACCTGCCTCCAGAAGTTGTGGGAGCTTCATCATTGGAGGTTTTTAAGAAGAGACTGGACAGCCATTTGTCTGAAATGGTATAGGGTTTCCTGCCTGAGCAGGGGATTGGACTAGAAGATCTCCAAGGTCCCTTCCTTCTGTTATTCTATATTCCTAATGGGGGGCAGTGGTGGTGGTGACGGGAAGCTGGAGATCCATGCAAGATCCAAGTACATTCAGTTCTGAAATGGTTGACATCCAGCGCATGGGGAATTTGCTGCCGTTTTCATTTTCACATCTGAACTCAATCTATCACATTTGCAGCAGCTCTCGCTAATGCCTATCTCTTGAATGGGCTGCCCAATGAATGAATTTTCACAGGCTGCTTTTCGTCTACTATTCCCATCCTTTCCCCCTTTCCTTTCTTTCTCTCCCTCTCTCTTTCTCAAAAAAAAAAATGACGATATGGACACAGCTGTGGAGTTTTCTCTGCTGCAATGCTGAAATAATTTGAAATTGCCAGGGTGATTTTTTTTTTTTTAATTTCCCAGTTCAGCCTACTGCTGTGGCATTCCCTGGAGGTCCCCCACTCCAGTCTTAACGAGATCTGATTCTGGTTAGCTTCTGAGGCCAGTCAAGATTGGCCAGGGGCTACAGGGAGAAAGCAAAGGAAGAGAAGATTTCTCCCTGATATGGTTCAATATGTGAACTGTAACGGCTCGTAAATCAATCTCTCCATTTTTGCCTCCTTGCAGACATCTTCCAAACCCATATTGTTCCCTTTAGCCAAGTAAAATTTGGACAAAAAAGGAGCTATGGAAAAAAAAAACCAGACATACATTGCATTAGTGCCATATTTATGTCTAGCTTTGTGGCATGAATCTAGTACATCTACAGCAGTGACTGTATCAAATTGCACCCTTAATCCAGCCGATTTTGTTGGAGCAAAATCTGCACATTTTGCACATTTATTCCCAACAGCAATTGGAGCAAGATATATCCTCGATGAGTTCACAAAAGGAACATTTCGGGAGAAGACCTTTACCTCAACATTTAGAAGTGATATTTTATTACAGCTATGTTGTTCTTCCTGCAGTTTGCTGGGATAACATCCCATTTCTTCCTGTGTCTTCTATGCATGACCCATGTCTTTTAGAGTTAATTTCTTGTTGCTGGTCCAGATTTCCTTTTGATTCCAGCAGATCAGGATTATGTTACATTTTGTGTGTGTGTTTGTGTGTATATATAGACACAACCCCTGGAATTTAGCAACACAGCTTATTCTGTTGCCTGTTGGACATACCAAATGATTTGCAAGGAGAGCAGCAGATGTTATGCTCCTACAGGAACAACTTGTAGAATTACTATTGCTTTCTAAAACAGCAGAGGCAAAACAGTTTAAACGCAGCTCACGTCTTCACCTCCCTTTTTTCTCCCCCAAACTTAAGTCTGAGCCAATCCTAAAGTATAGGGTACAAAGTCAGCTTCAGAACTTTGATCCGAAGGTTGTGTTCAAGTTACCAGATCTTTCAAGGAGAACGAATGCGAGCAGTTCAGAGAAACGGTGGGTGATAAGCTACACTGTAGGAAAGGAGAAACATTCACAGTGCTGGGAAACTCCTGCAAATTGTTCAGTCCCAACCACAATTGGTGTCAAGGTTCAAGTACAAGAGAAGGTAATGCTTTATGGGAGTCATAAGATCATCCCAGACTGCAGGGCAATCCCATTGCTTTCATAAAAATTGAGGTTAAGCTGTAGACAAAAACTGAAGCTCTTCAGGAGACCTTACTTCCCTATATCTACATATCACAGGGTGTTCCTTGTGGTCAGTAAACATTAGCAACGTCTATCCTAGTAGTTAATTCAGATCATGCTTCCCTTGAAGAAATTGGTGCAAGACTTGAGGATTCTCCTAGCTCCTGCTTTGGATTGCAGAATTTGCTTCGGGAATAAATGCAGGCAATGAGAAGTTTAGCTTAACAAAGAGAAGGCTTAGGGGAGACATGATAGCCATCTTCTGATCCTTGAAGGGATGTCACAGGGAAGACAGAGTTGATTTGTTCTTGAGAGGAGCTGAGCTGAGGACAAGTTGCCAGGTTGTTCACCAGAGCACCAGAGAGAAGGACGAGAAACAATGGAAACTGACCAAAGAGAGAAGCAACCTGGAATTAAGGAGAAACTTCCTGACAGTGAGGACAATCAACCAGTGGAACAACTTACCTCCAGATATCGTGGGTGCTCCATCACTGGAGACTTTCAAGAAGAGACTAGACAATCACCTGTCTGAGATCATGTAGGTTCTCCTGCTTGAGCAGGGGGCTGGAGTAGAAGACCTCCAGGGTCCCTTCTATTAAGAAGAAGCTCATCAGAAGGAGAGCCACCTGGAACTAAAGAGAAACATGGCAGTCAAAAGGATTAATCAATGGAAGAGTTTGCCTCATGGAGTTGTGGGTGCTTCAAAACTGGAGATTTTCAAGAAAAGATTGGACATCCATTTGTCTGGGATGGAGTAAGGCAGGGGTCCCCAACCTCCGGTCCATGGACCAGTACCGGGCCATGGCATACCAGCAACTGGTCCGCACAAACAAGCAAAGCCCCATCTGTGGGATGCAGGCAGCACACAAAACCAAACACCCTCCGGTCCGTGGAAAAGCCTCTTTTCATGGAACCGGTCCCTGGTGCTCAAAAGGTTGGGGACCTCTGGTGTAAGGATTCCTGCTTGGGCAGGGGGTTGGACTAGAAGATCTGTAAGGACCCACCCCAGTTTGCATCTTAAGAAGACGGAACTCTTGGAATATTTCTTCCAACAGGCATTTTTATTAAGAGAAAATGGTTGCAGGCGTTCTAGACAGGACTTGGGGGCCAAGCCCTATGGTTCAAGGTTTTAAGGGGTTCCCAGCAGCCCCACCCCACCCCACCATCTTTCCAGTGACAATCCCAGGTGTTACATTTCCACCCCCTTTTTCCTCACTGCCGGCAGAAGGGAGACTTCAGAGGGCAGTAGATGAAAGCTGATGGCCCCATTGTTATGGTTAGTCCTTTTGGTGGTATCCACATTCAGTCTCTTTTGAAGTTGTATCAAAAGAAGTGAGGGCCATAAAACCCCTTTGTTCACCCCCTCCTTCCCCTTCATCGTAGGACAGAATCCAGAGAGGGCAGAAATGGGGTTTTCCATAGTCGATAACTAGAGATGAAATATAATTGGATTCTGAGAAGATCTCTAAGATTTCTTCCTTCCCTAGGATTCTAAGAGAGCAGGTTGACTACTCTGAATTAGGCAAACTTGGGTAGATTTTTGTTTATACATGGTTGACAAAGCAAGATTTTTCTGCAACTTCACTTCTCCCAATGAATTTCAGGAGTTTCATTGTGGACCACCCATTGCAACCCAGGTTCTGCCTCTTAAAGTGTCAGCCTGATCCTGAAGCTTAGCTATGATTTCAGAATAACTATTGTACAGTTCCTGACGTCTGAGCTTCTTTTCAGGAGCTAAAGGCCTCTGCCATGCGGCTGGCTGAGAGATGAAATTAGTAAGCCGTGTTTAAGCAAACTTGCCTGAACAAAACAAGGTTATTGACAGCAAATGGAATGGAAATTAATGGATCTCAGACTTCTAAACACTCATCTCTTGTAGGCCTGATGTAATTTCACACTTGTCTAAGATGTATTCATTTCTCAGTTCTAATCAAAATTATTCTGAGTGTCACATTATTAGCTGCCATGGCACAAAAGGCAATAATTGCTCTTCAGAGCAGGTGCACCGCAAGGTTAGAAAAAGCACCCTTAAACATCGACTAACCTTCACGGTTATCCTCTAACTAAAATCCCACCTGTATCCCCCAAAGTGGCAAACAATATGATAAAACAACATACACATCTAGAAAAGCATTAGTATTATTTCCATTCGGCAACTTAACCACCCCCCTTTTTTTTAAAATGCTCCACTCCATATCCGATAGTTTGGATCTAGTTAAGTTGCATTTTGTCCTGATAGAGTTTACAATAATCACTCTTATTTGCAGGAATGGATTGCCTAGCTCAGGTTGCCATGACAGTTTATTGGTCAATTTCTCAGCGCAAATATTGAGGGCAGCTGCTAGAGTTGGATGCCTCTATGGGTAACATGTTAAGTGACTCCATTTGATAGGATTTCCACTTCTCTTTTATAGAAGCAGCCTTGAGATCCTAAGTCAGACAATCACATCCTTTAACACCTTGGAAATAAGCTAGAATGAAATGTGAAATGGAAATGGATACATATTCCTCCTCCCTTCATTTCTCCACTTGTATTTAATCTAGAAATAAAGTATTTCATTGAACGATCTGTTCTATGCTGACAATTTGTCCAGGTGTGCATTGCTTTTAAAATTATTTAAAAGAGCTCACTTGCAAGGCACACGAGCCTGGAAAAGATGTAGCTGCTTCAATGTGTAGCTTTATAGAAATAGCTCCTTTGAAAAGTTGATATGCTGAAAGAGCTCTTCCACATGATTTTTGAAGTATATGAAGCCCTGTTAAAGGACTGAGGTAGAAACCAGGAGACCAGGAGTTCTAGTCCTACCTGGGGCACAAAGCTACCTGGGTGACTTTGAGCTAATTCTCTCTCTCTCTCTCCCTTTCTTTCTCCCTCTCCCTATCTCCTTCTCTCTCTCCCTACCTCTCACCCTACCTCATTCTCAACCCCAGGAGAATTGTCATGTAGTTACCAGGAGTCAACAATGACATGAAGGTCCACTCACAGGCACACAAAAAGTTATTTCATTATTTAAAAAATAATCATTATTATTTTTTAAAAAAATCTCCAGGTCACTTGGTGTGCACAAAACAGAATCTGACTAACAATTCCTGCTGGAAACAGGTGATCGAAAGTTGTCATTGCAATACTTCTTAATTATCCCTTCCAACAAAACCGGGAAGGGTTGAATAATATATCTATATCGGTGTTTTTCAAGAATGAAGGCGAATAGACGTGTCCCAGAATAATGTTGCAGGTTCTAATCTGGGTCCAAAAGTTTTATCTTCTGAGTTTTTGGACTTGTACTGGAGCCCATCTTCAGGGAATTTCTTTCTAGCAGAGTGTGTGACTGACCCAGATGGGATCCTGCAGTATTTTTCAACTTTGGCCACTTTAAAAAGTGCAGATTTCAACTCCCAGAATTCCCTAGCCCCTATGCCTTGTGTACATTAAATCCATTTTGGCTGAGGAATTCTGGGAGTTGAAGTCCATGCATCTTAAAGTGGCCCAGGTTGAGAACTGCTAATGAGAGTGTCAGACCATAGAAAGGAACCATGCTGATCAGACCAACATCCATTTCTTGTGGGTGGGTAGCAGTCCAAATATATCTGGATGGATCACAACTCCCAATTTTCATCCTGTAGAGGATCTTATTTTCTGACCTTGCATTCCGTGCCCTACCGCAACGATACCTCCTGCCCTGCAAGCATGCATTTATACTAATACAATTCTTTTTTAAAAAATGAAATGATGAAATTTTACTAATTCAGCGGCTAATGACTACGGAATCCAGGAGAAAAGGAGGTTAGTTTGGACACGGAGAAAGAGACAAGGTTATTTTTAAATGTTAAAAGCCTTTGCTTGCTGAGAAATACGATAAGTAAATCAATCCAAACAGAGCCGGTGGGCAGAAGGATTAAATGGGCAGTAAAATGGATACATGACTGACCTCCCATAGAAGAGTGAGCTGATAATGAGATAAGTAAATCTTATAATGATAATAAGGATAAAATTATGGGAAAGTTCACACTTCTAAGCGCACCCTTTGAACCTTGGCAGATATAAAATTTCAGGATAGTTTGGCAGCAAATGAATATTTTTCATGCCCCTCTCGAGGGTGGAAAAGTGTGAACGTTTTAAACTTTTTCTCTCAAGGAATGTGGACAAGTCTTTTTTTTAAAAAACAAGGCTTCATTTCAATCTGAAGGAAACTGGGGAGGGTTGGAGACATTTCTGTTCTCTGTTCTTCTCCTGATGTTTGGTTTTGAGTAGCAAGAGTCCTTCAACCCATACTCAGCTCCTAGTGACTTCATGGCTATGCCCATAGACCAGAGGTGAAAAACTATGGCCCCTGTATGACTTGTGGACTTCAACTCCCACAATTCCTAAGCCAGCCATGCTGGTTCAAGAATTCTGGGAGTTGAAGTCCACAGGTCATAAAAGAGACATAGTTCCTCACCCCTGCCATAGACTTCATTGGGCAAGAACAGAGAAGTACTTAGTAATCTTCTTTTTCTGGCTGCGGGATTTCCCAAGCTTACAACCCTGAGTTTTCCTGAAATTTTCCATCTCAAAACATACCTAAGAACATATTTATCTGACCTTGTTTAACTCACACAAGATCACCGATAAAGGAGAATAGATAGTTCAGGGTTGAAATGAGAGGTCTTTGGTGCTGAGTTGGTGGTTTTCTTACATATGTTTCATGACCCAACTAGATAACATCATCAGTGCTAGAAGGAAGTGAGGTTTGTGGAGAGGAGGAAGAGAGGGACAGAAGATAGACTGTGGGGCTTGGTTGTTTTCTTGCAGATGTTTCATTAGCTAGTTTGGGTAATGAAACATCTGCAAAAAAACTACCAGGTTCAGAGAGCACCAAGGACCCCTTACCCAAGATCAACTAAATGCTGCTGGTAAAGATTAAACAGTCTCAGAATAATGTAGCCATAATGCAAATGATCTAATGACCCCCACTTTGCTGGCGGTTCAAAAAGTTGGAGAAGATTTGGTAGCTGAAGTTTGATGGAAAGGGGTGGAGGCTGCTGTGAACTAGCCCCCCAGATGAGGCATTGACTTACTTACTAAATGTGGATGGACTTTAAAAAAAGCAAGACAGGAAGAAAATCCTGTTTGTGCTGGAGAAGAATCCTGCATATTCCTTGGACTTGCAAGACTTGGAACACATAACACCAGACATGTCACCGGAAGGCAAAAGTCACGAAACTGTGTCTCACGTATTTTGGCCATGCCATGCCGGGGAATTCACTGGAGAAAGCAATTATGATAGGAAGACTTAGCAGGTCAAAGGAAACCAGGCCCCCAAAGAACGTGGAGGCTGGACACCATCAAAACTCACACCAACCAGAGCATAAAACAACTCAAAGAAGTAGCGCAAGATCGGAAGACGTGGAGAGACCTGGCCCGTAGAATCGCCAAGAGATGGACATGACTGAATGGATAGAGTCATCATCATCATCATCATCATCATCATCATCATCATCGTAAAATGTGGAACCCTGGTTTGATACGGTGATTTACAATGACGGGCTTCAGGGTTCGATTTGATTGCGTATTGTTTTCTTTTTCATCCCAAATGATGGATTTGGCCATTGAGCCTCCCCAGGAGTTCACTGCCTGGAGCCGCCTCTAAACCCTGCCACTAATTAATTGATGAAATAAATAAAAACTCGCACTGCCTCCCTAGCAACTCTATTTTCTATTAACAGATATTTTCAGCCCCTTTTCCTAGGCAACGCCATGTGTAACACATTTCAGTAATTAAGGCAGGAGTCAACAGGACTTCTGTTCTCAGAGAGATTGAAGGATGGATATCTCTATTCAGGGAGGATTACATCCAGCTGAGGCCAGAGGGGTACAAGCTTGTTTTCTCATAATTCTTTATTGCTGCTCCCTCGCCCCTTTTCTGTCGCCAAACGCAGAAGTTGAAGTCACAAGGGACTAAATTGAGTTTTCATACGGCAATCAGTTGATGAGGCTTAGTCTTAGAATTGATTTTTTTCTTTCACCCACTCTTTCCCTTGTGAAGAAAAGCCTGCTTTTTTTTGACAGATCCAAACATTAAGGATTCTCTTTGTCTTCAAGCCTGACTTGGTATTTATGCTTATAAATCAGAAGATTGGCTAAATGTTATTGTTGTTGTTGTTGTTGTTGTTGTTATTATTATTATTATTATTTTGATAAGTTTCCCTGATACAATCAGAGGCAGGTGTGAGCAAAATTGCTCTTCTGTTGATTGCCGGTGCAGATGTTTTAAAGATTGTTTTTTGGAGAAGAAAGAAAGAAAGAAAGAAAGAAAGAAAGAAAGAAAGAAAGAAAGAAAGAAAGAAAGAAAGAAAGAAGAAAGAAAGAAGAAAGAAAGAAAGAAAGAAAGAAAAAGAAAGAAAGAAAGAAAGAAAGAAAGAAAGAAAGAAAGAAAGAAAGAAAGAAAGAAAATCGCTTGTGTTTTAAGGAAGGCTAATTTTCAAGATATAATGAAAGGGAAAACAGTGCGTAAAGAATGGGAGTCATATTTCAGAAAAATGACAGGTACATGATTGAATAAAATAAAAGCAAAGGTAGCAGCTGACACAAGGTCTGTGTAGATAGAGCAGATTTTTTTTTTAAAAAAAAATTCCGTTTTATTTTTTTTAATCACATACAAACATGGCCTGGTAAAGGAGCCCTCTAAATAGCTGTCAATCAAAACGAAGTCGAAAGGATAAAAACAATGATACTTTTAAGTGTAAATGTTCTTTTCAAATAAAATTGCTATTTGGGGTGATTCCCTCTTTTTTTCTTCACAACCGTCTTAGGCAGAATTATGCACACAAATTGTACACATCGTTGTGGTGAATCGGAGGCAGTAGGAAGCTGTGATAAGAAATGCCCGCATTGCTTAGCCACTCAGATATATGTGTGTCTTTAAATGTAAGCTGTTAAAATCATTCTGTGCTCTGCAAGCTAACAAACATCCATATGGCAACCATGGATACTTTGTCTGGAGATCATTTTCCATTAACAATCAAGCTTTGTTATATCCCCATAGAGCTATTGATCTTTTTGCTGGGATCTAAGTTAAGGGTGACCTCAGCCATTAATATTTTTTTTTAAAGATATCAGTCTCTGTAGAATTGTATGTAAGTTGCTTACAACAGTTTGAAATCCTTACAGGTCACTGTTGTTTAGCATCAATGTCACCTTCTTTGGCTGGAATGATAGTCTGCAGCAGGAGGCATGCTTAGATACCCAAATGGTTGAAAATATGTTATTTATTACATCTTACTTATTACACTGGGTTTCCATTCAGAAGCCATAATAAAGATTTGCTTTGCTTTGGCTTAAGTACAGGTAGTCCTTACTTACAACAGTCCATTTAGTGATGGTTTGAAGTTATAACAGCACGGGGGGGGGAATGACTTATGACCGTTTTTCACACTTACGACCAACGCAGCATCCCCCCAAGATCACATGATCAAAATTCGAATGCTGCCAACTGGTTCCTATTTATGACAATTGCAGTGATCCCGGGGGTCATGTGATCTCCTTTCTGGACCTTCTGACAAGCAAAGTCAACGGGGGAAGCCATGTTACTAGCTGAACAACTGCGCCGAGAAAGCTCGCAAAATGAGGCAAAAGTCACTTAGCAACAGAAATTGTGATCATAAATTGAGGACTTTCCTGTCTTCCAAGTTCAGGGTGCGAGGAAAACTTTCTTGATTAAAGTACCTTTGCAACTTTCTCCGATACATTGCCACCCGTACATTTATTTTCAGCCCAAGTTCATTAAGCCCTTATATTTTGGTTATTTTTTTTATTTTAGAAATGAACTCCTCGTAAGTGAGCAAACCTCCAGACTGTGCTCTCTTTTGCATTTTGCTGGAGGAGTTATCTCCTTTGAGCTATGAAATATTTATTGGCACACTAATGCATTAGCCTGGCCCTACCTCTTCAAAGGAAATGGTTTTTTTGGCTCAGCTCCCCAGAGACTGGCTTGCGAAACAAGCAAACCGGTATGTTACTTATTGGGTCATTAATAGATTGTCCATGCCATCTTCTCAGCTGGCGGCCACTTGTCTTAAGGGACACGGACATCCATGTCAACCCTGGAAGCAACCTTAGCCTCAAAGGACATCTGAGTTTCTTTCCTTTCTTCTTCTCCTACCGTTTTTCCTGATTAAGGGAAAAGCTAAGTACCGAGCTTACAGAAATGAAAAGGGTTGGGACATACCTTGAACAGATACTGTCAAATATCAGCTTTAATACTGAAAGAGATGGTTCAGGGAACAAATAATTCATCAACTGGCATCTGCAATGAAATGTGTGCTCTCTTATTGGCAGAATTAAAGTGGGGGAGGGGTTTAGAACTTCAGCTGTTTTACTGTTAAAAAGAAAAATAGCAGCAGACACACCGTGGGGTTTGCAGTTGAAGGGGGTCACGTGATATGAGGAAAAAAAATAGAGCTTTTGTAGAGGTATGTCTTGTGCACTTCCGACAAAGAAACAAGCTTTGTTTTCCTTTTCCTTTATTTCTTCACTTGCTAAATATATTTATTCCACTTTTATTACTTTATAAGTAAGTCGAGGCAGCAAACATGCCTAATACTCCTCTACAACAACTCTGTGAGATGAGTTGGGCTGAGAAGGCTTAGTCAGCTTTAGCTAAGGCGGGACTAGAACTCACTGTCTCCTGGTGACTGGCCCAGAGTCACCCAGCCAGCTTTTATGGCTAAGGCAGGATTAGAACTCATCCTCTCATGGTGATTGCCCAAAATCATCCAGCCAGCTTTTATGGCTAAGGCGGGACTAGAACTCACCGTCTCCTGGTGATTGGGCCAAAGTCTCCCAGCCAGCTTTCATGCCTAAGGCGAGGCTAAAACTCACTGTCTCCTGGTGATTGGTCCAAAGTCTTCCAGTTGGCTTTTAGGGCTAATGCAGGACTAGAACTCACCATCTCCTGGTGATTGGGCCTAAGGTACCCAGCCAGCTTTCATGCCTAAAGCAAGGCTAGAATTCACTGTCTCCTGGTGATTGACCCAAAGGCACTCAGCTGGCTTTTATGCGTAAGACGGGACTAGAATTCACAGTCTCTCAATTTCTAGACTTCCTCCTTTCTTATCTTAGTCATGCAGTGGAACAACTTTCAGTATTTTTATTTGGTATTTGGAGAGTTCTGGGAGTTGAAATCCACACTTCTCAAAGTTGTGTGCTTTACATTGCACCCAACACCGCTACACATCGAATCACAGTAATGCACTGTTCATTGCCTGAAAGTCCTTGAAACTGTATGGTTCAGGGCTCAACTGCGTCTTCTTTTTTTTTTTAAAAAAAAATACCTTTTAATGATGAATAGTGTAAATTATTGTAAGGTAATTTTGTTGTCTGCTAGACCTCCTGACAAAGATAGATGCAAGCAATGCCTTTTTAAGTGCAATGAATTAATGATCAACTCTCCTCCTGTTCCATTGCCAAGTTTGAGAAAAATAAAATAAAATGAGCAGATACTTCCTTTTTTTTTGTGATTTAAGAGTTCCTGGGGAGGGGTTCACACTTGTCCCCACGCTGGGCACCCAAACCATGTGTATTTTTGCAAGCAGCCCATTGAAGTCTGCATAGGAGCTTTACAACCCTAGTGGGTGCTCCGAAATAACACTGGCAAAAGCTCCTTTGTCAGAAAAGATTCCAAAAAAAGCTTGCCTCCTCACCCTTCCTTCAGCATAAAACAAGCAGAGAAACAGCAGGAGATGCAAGGACTCCATCTTGCCAGCCAGTCTGTTAAAGTGAAAATTACACTGTTGAGCGTGCATAAAAATGTCATTTTCTGCAAGAATCATGACAATTCTCTTCGAAGAAGTCATGTTTATTTATTTATTTATTCAAATCTTCCCTGCAGCTGAGTTTTAGACAGAAACCAAAAGGAAAGAGACACTTGTGCTTTGTAACTTTCCCTTTAACATCGTCTGCCATCTTTTCTGATATACTGTACTCGGGAGCGAAGTTCGGAAAGAATAAAACGCTTTTGTAGAAATGAAACGTAAGCTAATAGACTCCATTCTTTGCTCATCCATACCGTGCTTACGGTCCGGTGCCCAGAAGAAAACTGTAAGTGATATTTATTTATTTATTTAAAATTATTGGCTGCCCAATTCCAGGGGGCTCTGGGTCACTGAGGAGGTTACCTACAGTAGTGGCCAAAAGTGTGGAAACATTTTGGGAAAAGCGTATTTTTGAGGTTTGATGGCTAATAACACCACTTTTTGGGGGGGGAGCAGTACCATAAAAATATACATCAATGGAAAGATAATTTAATCAGGAATGTAATGCAACAAAGTTTGTTCAATTCTCTGTACTGTATTCTGTGAAAAGTTTATAGCCAAATAACCAGAAAAAGGAAGCACAATTTGCTTAGGTTGATATCAGGTAGCTTTCCTTCATCTGATTGTAGCCAATGAGCGCGAGTGTTTAGAGAGCCAATCTGGTGTCATCTTGTTTTGGCAATGAGCCAATCAGATCACCATAGGATTCAGTGATTGATGTCATGCATTGAAGCTGAGAGGAGGACCTTTGTCAGTGTGTTCTGTGATTGCTATCAAGTTGGTTGGGTTTTTTTGTGTTCTTTCATTTAGTGAGCTTGTAAAATGTAATAAAATTAAAGTAATGGTGCAAAGAGTTGACTGATCACCCAGAAAGCAATGTAAAATAGTATTATTAAGTGAACAAGGTTATAGTTATAAAGAAATTAGAAGAAAAATGGCTGGAAACTTAACCAAAGGTGGCATTTCTACTGTACACTTTCTCCAAAAGGTTTCCACAATTTTGGCCACTACTGTAATTTGGTAATGAAATGTCTGAAAGAAAATCATCAAGCTCAGAGAGCACCAAGGGTTCCTCCTCCTCCTCCTCCTCCTCCTCCTCCTCCTCCTCCTCCTCCTCCTCCTCTCTCCACACCCCACTCCACTCCACTCCATTCCATTCCATTCCATTCCAAACAGCTTGAGTATAGTTACATACCATATTCCATATTTTCCAGCTTAAAATCTACTTAAGACATGAAGGGGAATGGCTAATAGAGACATACACACAGACACACTCACAAGCACTCCCTGATATTTGTAACACCTCAAATTGGTGTCATAGCTCAGTTTTGCATCAAGGGAATTTCAGTGTTAATTGGTTGGTTCCTACAGAATATATGTGTTGCCATTGCAATTCTCTGAGGGCAATTTATTTATATATGTAATGCAACAGAAGAAAAATTGGAGCCAATATAACATTATTCTATTCTATTATTTCTCTGTGTTAGTACAGATGGCAAGGTATCGATTTATTTATTTTTTTAAAACCCTATTCTTCAAATAGTATTTTTTTTTTAAAAAAAAATAAAAGATCTTAAAATGGCAATTATAATTGAAGACATTATTAAAAATATAGATTTAACAAGTAATGAACTCTTGGGAGGTGTAGAAGACATACTCTCCAGGGGGCATTAGGAGCTGATAATTAAAACCTTCATAATTAACTCAAGGAACAACCGAGGTAACCAATAGCCTGAAAGTAGATAGCCTTAAATTGCAAACTGGTTTCCTATAGGTAGTCCATGATTTACAATGGTTCATTTAGTTCAAAGTTACAACTGGAGGGAAAAAAGTGACTTGCAACCATTTTTTCCATAGTGACGACCTCCCCATGATGATGCGATCGAAATGCTTAGCAAATGTGTCCTCTTTACGAGGGTCGCAGCGTCCTGGGGTCACGTGATCCACTTTTGCGACCTTCTAACAAGCAAACTCAACTGGGAAGCTGGATTCGCTGAACAAACTGGCTTACTAACATCAACTGCGATGCTTCGCATCCCCACGGAGGCAGGAAAGGTCGTAAAATGGGGCAAAACCTGCATAACAACCCGCTCCCTTAATGACAGAAATTTTCGGTTCAGCTGTGTGGTCGCGAAGGCGAGGATGACCTGCATTTTTTAAAGACGAAACTTAAAAAAAAAGGAGGCCATGGGTGCCCTTTTCAGAAAGCAGACTCAGACCAACTCTTCAACGTCATGACTTCAAGGAATCCAGCTTCACTTCAAGGAATCCAGCTGCTTTAACACGTGAAGCTCCGAGGAGGATGGAGGCACGGTTGGGAAGAAGAATTGTTTGGACAGAGACCGCTGGAAAATACATGGGACGCTGATCAATTAGTCAGGTTCTGTCTGGTGGGCAGGTTGCGGTGATAAATCCCCTTGACTTTCTCAGGCATCCTTTTGGTACAATAAACCTCCTTGTTTCTCCCCAATGCCTGATTCTAAGAATAGGATTAATTAGCTTCCGCAGCCTGCAAGGTTGTGTTCATTTTCATTAATGTTGACCTGAACTCATCTCCAAGCCCACATAGTTATAAGCATTAATGATGCACTAGAGAGATATTACTATTAGTATGATAGAAAAGGCAGTAGCCAGCTTGTTTAGAACTAAGGTTTATTAAACCATCAAGGAACAGAGAATCATGTGGCATTTAGTCCTGGCCAGTGACTTGCTTTGTTCTCCTTCCTTCCTTCCTTCCTTCCTTCCTTCCTTCCTTCCTTCCTTCCTTCCTTCCTTCCTTCCTTCCTTCCTTCCTTCTTTCCTTCCTTCCTTCCTTCCTTCCTTCCTCCCTCCCTCTCTCCCTCCCTCCCTCCCTCTTTTATTTTCCTTCCTTCCTCCCTCCCTCTCTCCCTCCCTCCCTTTTCCCCTTTTATTTTCCTTCCTTCCTCCCTTTTCCTCTTTTATTTTCCTTCCTTCCTCCCTCCCTCCCTTCCTCCCTCCCTCCCTTTTCCCCTTTTATTTTCCTTACTCCCTCCCTCCCTCCCTCCCTTTTCCCCTTTTATTTTCCTTCCTTCCTTCCTTCCTCCCTCCCTCCCTCCCTCCCTTTTCCACTTTTATTTTCCTTCCTTCCTTCCTTCCTTCCTCCCTTTTCCCCTTTTATTTTCCTCCCTCCCTCCCTCCCTTTTCCCCTTTTATTTTCCTTCCTTCCTTCCTCTCTCCCTCCCTTTCCCCCTTTTATTTTCCTTCCTTCCTCTCTCCCTCCCTCCCTTTCCCCCTTTTATTTTCCTCCCTCCCTCCCTCCCTTTTCCCCTTTTATTTTCCTTCCTCCCTCCCTCCCTTTTCCCCTTTTATTTTCCTTCCTTCCTCCCTCCCTCCCTCCCTTCCTCCCTCCCTCCCTCCCTCCCTTTCCCCCTTTTATTTTCCTTCCTTCCTCTCTCCCTCCCTCCCTTTCCCCCTTTTATTTTCCTTCCTTCCTTCCTTCCTCCCTTTTCCCCTTTTATTTTCCTTCCTCCCTCCCTCCCTTTTCCCCTTTTATTTTCCTTCCTTCCTCCCTCCCTTCATTTTCCCCTTTTATTTTCCTTCCTTCCTCCCTCTCTGCCTCCCTGCCTCCCTTCTTCTCACTTTCTCTCCATTTCATTTCCTTCCTACCTTCTTTTCCTGTTTTCCTTTCTTCACCTCCTCCTGCCTGCCTGCCTGCCTGCCTGCTTTCAGTTCCATTTATTCATTTATTTTCAATGACCTCTGAGATTCCACGGCTGGAGATGGATTCAATTCTGGCACTCACAGAATTCACGATTCTTGCTATCCAAAAGAAACTCACATGTTGGTCTCCGATGCCAATGATGGAAAGTCAGAATACACGCAGCCCATTGAATCAGCTTGGGAAAGCCCATTCACAAGACCCCAAATTGGTGTTGGAGCCCACTTTGCAAATCAGGACTGTGACAATTAATTCTTCTCCTCTTTTAATAATTTGATGAAGCACATTAGGCTGCCTTTAATCAATGGATTGTTTGCTCTCTGATCTTAATTATAGGGGACACCAACAAAGTACATGTGGCAGACGACAACAGAAACTGTGCTTTTTTAAAAAAAATCTATTTTTAAAACATCAGCTAATGTATCCTTTTGTCCATTTTTTTAATTTAGTCCTTAATTAGGGCACAACGAAAGGGCTACTGCATATTAAAGATGCTTTTATCACTCTATTCAGACTAGCTATTAATTAACAAAGGAAGTGTAAGCAAAAATGTGATTGGCTTCTTAAAACTGCCCTTGTTTCTCTGGAAACACAGTCCTAAGGGCCTGTGGTATTTTTTTCTTTGAACATACATATTAATTAGCACTATGAATATTGTTCATCACTTTATATTTTAAGGATACAAACACTGTTTCCAGAAAGGGAAGGATTAAAAGGGTTCCTAAATTCTTTCTTAGTATTCTTACTTAGCAAGTGGTTGTGGATAGGGGTGGATTAGGTTACTACTGACCATTGCTAAATCCATTCCTTTTTAAACTATTGCTTATATATGCTTGTTTTCCTTGACCCTGTCTCTTGTTAAGCTAGCCAATCAGAGCTTATGTACTAATCTACTAGTGCCACAGAACACAGATGTATCCTCAGCTTCGGATCACATAACACAATTTCTATTGCTAAGCAAGATGGCTGTTAAATTAGACAAATAGGATTATTTGACAACCTTTTTGCCAGGGTTGTTAAGAAAATCCCACAGTCATTAAGTGAACCACATGGTCATTAAGCGAATCCAACTTCCCCTATTGGCTTTGTGGGAAATCGGCTGGGAAGGTTGCAGATGGTGAGCAGATAGCCATAGCAATAGCGCTTAGACTTATATACTGCTGCACAGTGCTTTATAGCCCTCTCTGAGAGTCAACATATAGCCCCGGAAAATCTGGGTCCTCATTTTACTGACCTCGGAAGAATGGAAGGCTGAGTCAACTTTGAGCTGGTCAGACTCGAACTCCTGGCTGTGGGCAGAGTTAGCCGGCAATAGGACACAGATTCCTTCCTTTTTTCTTGTTTTCTTATTTCCTTCCTTCCTTCCTTAAGAACATAAGAACATAAGAAGAGCCATGCTGAATCAGGCCAAAGCCCATCGAGTCCAGCATTCTGTGTCACGCAGTGGCCCACCAATTGTACATGGGGATCTTGAGCAGAAAGAGAAGGCAAAACCCTCCCTTTCCCTTGACCCCCAACAAATGGTACTCAAGGGAATCCTGCCTGCCTCAACCAACATAGAAGCGGCACATGGACATCTGTTTTAATAACCACCGATACACTTGGCATCCATGAATCTATCTAGCCCTGCCTTGAAGCTGTCAAGGCTGACAGCTGTCACGAACCCTTCTGGAAGTGAATTCCATAAAATCAACGACCCTCTGGGTGAAGAAATATTTTCCTTCCTTCCTTCCTTCCTTCCTTCCTTCCTTCCTTCCTTCCTTCCTTCCTTCCTTCCTTCCTTCCTTCCTTCCTTCCTTCCCAAGCAATAGCACTTAGACTTATATACCGCTTCACATAACTTTATAGCCCTCTCTAAGGAGTTTACAGAATCAGCATATCACTCCCAACAATCTGGATCCTCATTCTACCAACCTCGGAAGGATGGAAGGCTGAGTAAAACCTTGAGCCGGTCAGGATCAAACTGCTGGCAGTGGGCAGAGTCAGCCTGCAGTACTGCATTATGCGCCACCACGGCCCCATAAATAATGCCAGTTGCCAAGTAACTGAGTTTTGTTCATGTGACTAGGAGGATGCTTTGCCAGTTGTTCCTGCAAGGACTGGTCGTAAGTCATTTTTTTGGTGCTGTCGTAACTTCAAATGGTCACTTCAAATGGTGTAGATCAAGGACTATCTGTACCTTTTGAATCCAGTCTGTTGTCTTTGGCAAATGAAATTCCATGGACAGTAAAGGTGACTAACAAACAAGTCCTGGAGGGCATAACAGCAGACTTGTCGCCGGAAGGCAAACTGCATCTCACTTACTTGGGCCATGTCACGTCGCGGAATTCACTGGAGAAAGGAATTGTGTTGGGAAGAGTTAGCTGTAAAAGGAAACCAGGCCATCAAAGAACATGGTGGCCGGACACCATCAAAGTTGACACCAACCAGAGCACAGAACAACTCAAAGAAGTAGTGCAAGATTGGAAGATGTGGAGAGATCTGGCCCATAGAATCGCCAAGACTCGGATTCAACTGAGTGGATAATGTCAGCCTCAGCAAATGAAGAAAGCTAGCATCTGAACCAAGTGCTTTCCATCTCACTCATAGGATTCAAGCCAAGCCAAATAAAAAAATAAAAAAAAATTAAGGAACTTGTTAGGTGGCGAAGCTCACAAGAACAGGACGAGGTCAGCCATGCAGCAGGTTAACAAGGCAGGGATGCTTCATTTGGTCTTGCAAAGCAGTGATGAGATGCTTGGACAATTAAGGAACCCCAGTCTTATAGTACATTTCTGCCGTAAGAATAGCTGCCTCTACTTGGGGTTCAGAAAACCCCACCTAACTACTTAGCTTACTCTTCCATTCCTCCTGCCCACCGAATTCTACGTTGCTTAGAAAATTGAATTCCTGGTTAAACATTTTCAAAACAAAGGGCCCACATGCTTTTGTTAACATTTGCAATTGCAGGAATTCAGGCATAGGGTGTGTGTCTTATCCGCTGTGGTCAAGCTTCTTAGTGCACTAATGTCTATCATTTACTAGCAAAAGCATTGATTGATTCATGCTTAGTGTTTCTCTGAAAAGGCAAAGCATTAAGGAACATCCCCCCCACCCCGTTCTGATAGGGGTTGTCTTTTATTTTATTTTTTTTAAAAAGTGGTTAATGCATTCCGTTGGAGGTGCTCAGATGACATTAATACTAAACATAAGGCTGGGCATCTGCTCTCAGCTCCCAGATGCTTTAAATATGATAGCTTTGTCCTTTGGGAAAACCCAGCGCTCAATTAACATGTCCTAGGTATCAAGGTTTTATTCAGTTTTATTGATGCTCTTTTTTTGTGTGTATACGTGAACTAAGTGTCATGTTTATGCCCTTTGCTCAGATTAATTCCTAGAAATTAATTCCTTCTTGCCAACAGGTTTGAAAATGACATCAGACATTCAGAATGATTCCTGTCTCAGTGCTTTTCTGGAATAACTCATTTCCTTTGATGGCAGAAAATACTTTTTATGTTGTTGTTGTTTTTTTTTTAAAAAAAACCCGTCATTCTCAGGGTGCTTAGAATTTGGATGTGTGAAGCTTATTTCCTTGCAGGGGGGAAGAGACTGTCACAATTGTGGTTATTTATGCTTGCTTGTCTCTCCATAGCTCCGAGAAGCTCTATGGTAATCCAGATAGCTAGTCCTCAGACTTACAATCCTTCGTTTGGCAACCATTCAAAGTTATGGTGGCCCTGAAAATGTGACTTTGAGCTGTCACAGCATCCCCACAATCAGCAGGGGATCCAAGTTCGTGTGCTTGACAACAGGCAAGTCTTTACAACAGTTGCAGTGTCCTGAGGGTCATCTGAATGCCATTTGTGACCTTCCCAGATGGCCTCTGACAATCAGAGTCAAGGGGGGGCTGGATTCACTTAATGACTGCATGATTCATTTAACAACTGCAGTGATTCTCTTAAGGTAAAAAAGATCATAAAATCTCACTTAACAATCACCTTGCTTAGCAACAGAAGCTCTGATTCCAACTGCGGTGATAATTTGAGTTAAAGTTAACTTTAATTTAACTAATACAGGTAAGTTAAACTACCTGTACCTGTTTAGAAGGCCAGATCCTGAAGTTGAGACTCAAGTACTTTGGCCACCTAATGAGAAGGAAGGACTCCCTGGAGAAGAGCCTGATGCTGGGAAAGATGGAGGGCAAGAGAAGAAGGGGACGACGGAGAATGGGGTGGCTGGAGGGAGTCACTGAAGCTTAAATGGACTCCAGAAGATGGTAGAGGACAGGAAGGCCTGAAGGAACATTGTCCATGGGGTCACCATGGGTCGGACACGACTTCGCAACTAACAACAACAACAATTGGTAGTTATAGATGCCAGAAAGGCGACTGAATCCTGCCAAGAAAGCTGTATAATGAAAACAAGATCACCACACATATTCTTTTTACTGGGACAAAGGAAACACCTGCATCCCATTGACCAGATTTTCCCTAACATATTGCTGTCCCTGGGGAAAGAAAACATGTAAATATAGTCTTTTCCTTCAGATTAACGTTATTGATTTATTTAGCATAGGGCATCTACAGAGGTCATGCAACCACTGATGTACAAATATAAGTTTAAATAAAATTAAGAAACAATGGATGGAAACTGATCAAAGAGAGAAGCAACCGGGAATTAAGGAGAAACTTCCTAACAGTGAGGACAATTAACCAGTGGAACAGCTTGCCTCCAGAAATCATGGGCGCTCCATCACTGGAGATTTTTAAGTCACTTGTCTGAGATGGTATAGGGTCTTCTACCTATGCAGGGGGTTGGACTAGAACAGCGGTTCTCAACCTGTGGGTCGTGACCCCATTTCGGGTCGAACGACCATTTCACGGGGGTCGCCAAACAACGCAGTCTGCCATTTTTTCCCCTTTTCCCCTCGGCCAGCGCAGGGGGCAGCACCGCGCATGTGCGGGGTAGCACCGCGCATGCGTGATGCGGGCCACCACGCCGCGCATGCGCGATGCACGCGGTCGCGCATCCGCGATGCGGGCTGTCGCGCTGCACATGTGTGATGCACACAGTTGCGCATGCGCGGTGCAGGGCGGGGTCGCGGCCTGAAAAAGGTTGAGAACCGCTGGACTAGAAGATCTCCAAGGTCCCATCAAGCTCTATTCTGTAACTAACTAGAACCTCAATAAATGTGTGTGTGTGTGTGTGTGTGTGTACACACACACACACACAGAGAGAGAGAGATAGAGAGATAGACAGACAGACACACACAAACATATATATGATACGTGGACAATACAACACACAAGATAAAATATTAAGATATAACGCCAATAAAATCACCCTCATATGGCCCCATAGAATCCCAATAGAACTGAAATTATAATTATAATTCAGATTAACTAAGAATCTAAGATGAAGAAGACCTCTGAAACTGCAAAAGCAGGCTATGTGTTTTAAATTAAGGGGAATGAAAAATCTTAGCTCATATAAGAGCTGGTCTAAAGAGTAACTCAGTTCTTGGCCCCTCCCTTTTTTTATTTTTTTTGTGAGACATCAAAAATGCTCTGTGTAACAGCTATTGATGTGAAATAGAAACAACATACCGGTCAAAAGATATGAGGCAGGAAATGAGGTTTTAGGTTGTGTCTTCCAGCAGCATCAAGCTTGATAGAAGTCTATTTAAATGTCTGTGTGAAGATGTGATAAATGTTATGGAAATAAATGCAGTACACAAACTTTCCAACTATTTGCGTTACTGTACAGCTAATATAAATCACTGAGCTGGGGAGAGATCTTCAGACAAAGTGTCTGTGAAACAAATGCCACAAGAAAACGGGATGAAAAGGCTGGTCATGAGGAAAGAAAGACAGACACCTTCTTTGCGATTCTAATTATTAAAATTTTTCTCTTTCCCGACAAGTGAGACGAACATACTCACTCAGGCAGAGAGGAAAAGTCAAATTGCCTGTGAATTAAATGAAAAGAATAATAATATTTTTTTTAAAAAAAAGGGAAGGGAGACTGTAAAATGAAAGCATTCAGATCTATTGCCAAAGGAGTCATCCTTTTGCAGTTGACAATTTTGCCATAGTCTTAGAGAAATATTCTTTATCTTTCTAGATAAATCATGCTCATGAAACAATATGAAAATAATAGAAACGAGGTGATGTTTTTAAACCAACACGATCAATCCTAGGTGGCTGGAACAATGGGGTAAAAGCAAATGGGAAGGCAGAAAATTAAAACGCCGGGAAAACTCAATGCAACATTTCCCAAACTGCTAACACAGTTGTAAGTGTGAAAAATGGTCATAAGTCACTTTTTTCAGTGTGTCATTGTAACTTTGTAACTTACAACGAATGGTTGTAAGTCAAGAATTGCTTGTATCCTGGTGGCGCAATGGTTAGAGTGCCGTATCGCAGGCTAATTCTGCCGACTGCCAGCAGTTCGATCCTGACTCAGACTTTCGTCCTTCTGAATTTGTTAAAATGAGGACCCAGATTGTTGGGAGGGAGGGAGGGAGGGAGGGAGAGAGGGAGGGAAGGAAGGAAGGAAGGAAGGAAGGAAGGAAGGAAGGAAGGAAGGAAGGAAGGAAGGAAGGAAGGAAGGAAGGAAGGGTGTCATGGCTCAGTGGTTAGAGGGCCATATTGCTGGCAAACTCTGCCCGCTGCCAGGAGTTCAATTCTGACTGGCTCAAGGTTGACTCAGCATTCCATCCTTCCGAGGTCAGTAAAATGAGGTGCCAGATTGTTGAGGGCAACAGGCTGACTTTGTAAACTGCTTATAGAGAGCTATAAAAGCACTGTGAAGCGGTATATAAGTCTAAGTGCTATTGCTATTGTATATAAAGCAGAATTCAAATATTGCTACTTTGGCAGAAAGATTCCAAGCTGAATTCTATAAAAACCTGGAAAATCTATCCTTATAGACATGGAGAACCATCGTGGATAATGTTCAGCTCTTTGTCCCAGGTAGACCCCACTACAGTGGCTCAAGCAAACCCCATCTTAATTGGGGTGACATTCTTTTTCAGACAATCATCGTTATGACAATACTTTTGCAAAACTGAAACAGGTTTTTTTCCACCGGTTCCCTACATCTGACAGGTCTCTTTCTAATCCTTTTGACCACTGCAATTATAAAAGGACTTTGCAAGTTTTTTTTCTTCTTAATTGTAAGTCATATTTAAATGTCATCTTGTCAGCTTCTGGGGTGTGTTCTTTCTGCAGACTCCAAAATCAAGCAATTGCATGCCAAACAGATTGTGTGAAGTCAGTCCTTTTGAAAATAACAGAGGCAGCCTCTCCACACAATTCTTACGAACTATATATATATAACGTATTTTTCCCCCAATGAAGCAAACACCAAATGTATTTTATTTGCAAGAGAATTTATAAAGCAGGTGCTAATCACAGAGAGCCTAGCTTGCTACTGATTCATTTTTTCTAAAGGAAAAAAAACCCTTTATACAAATTGTCCATTAATTGCAACTGAATCTGCAGAGTTAAGCCCTCTTCTTCAAATGAAAGGATTTCTCATTAAATATTTTGCAATTATCTGCCAAAACAGACTCTTGTGTGACACAGCCAAGTACCATATCACTATCTCTGCCTTCTTTATCCTTCTTTATCCTTCGGGGTTTGTATTTCTGCATGTGTGGATGTGTGCGAGTAAGTGTTTGTGAAAGAGAAACAGGGACTTTGCCACATAAAGTTGTGCCTTTGGTGGAAGGTTAATCCCCTTGTGATAAAATACCATTTCTGGAAGTTTTGTCATTGGAAGCAATTCCAGTCATTTCTTTGAATGGAGCAGTTAATTTACCAGACTAAACCACCTGTCAATTCACAGAACAACCGAGAGATTAGAGATGGATGGGCTGAAGAGGGAAAAAAGGAGAAAGAAGGAATTATTTTTCCTCCTCCTCCTCCTCCTCCTCCTCCTCCTCCTCCTCCTCCTCCTCCTCCTCCTCCTCCTCCTCCTCCTCCTCCTTCCTCTGTTCTTCCCCTTCCTTTTCCTTTAGTTGCCTTCTCTTTTCTTTTTTCTCCTTTCTCTTTTCTCCTTTCTTCTCTTCCTGCTGGAAATCTTTCCTTCCTTATCTCACAGAAAGGGGGAAGATGACACACACTCTCTCCATTCACCGAGATACATCTTGCTACCTTTAATTGGGTCAGACTTTTCTGTGGCTTTTGTCCAACTGCCTTCTTTGTGCCCAGCCAATTCCACATTCATGGTATAGCTGAAGACAGTCCAGCCTCCTGGATCTATTTCAGTTGCCTTTCGAAATGAATTCCAAAGAGTTGAGAGGCTCAAAGGCTGGAAGCACCACGATCCTTATGAAAAGATGACAACATTCTGGATAGATCTGCTTTAGATACATTTATTCCGGTGTCTTTGGTCTCCAAACAATCAGTCGTGTCCTTTTCGAAAGAAAAAGGAATGTATAATAGTCATCTGCCAATGTTGCTTCTCAGCAATTAGTGTTCATTTTGATGGGTCCCCTAGGGCCTTCTGATGGTTAGGGTTAGCTCAATGAATCTAGTGGTTACATTTAATCACTGCGACCATGTCTTTCTTCCTTCATGTTTACATCTCCTTACCCTTCACATGCAATTAAATTTAGAACCTTTTCTTTGGAGCTAAGCTCCCCCAATCAATGAATTTCCCCGGGTTGTAGAAACCACATGACAGAAGAGTCACTGCCCCATTTCAATGCTAGTGATCAAAATGAACTCTTAGGGAATTATTTATTTATTTATTACTTAAACTTATATGCCGCCCTTCTCCTAGGACCCAGGGCGGCTTACAAAACAATACAATAAAATTATACAATAAAATTTATCACATTCATACAGCAAACAAGCACAATCAACTCACAATACAGCTTCCTGTGGTGGAATGTAGTCTGGACTCCCTGAAGGGAGGGGGTGTCTGTCTCTCAGAGGGCAAAAAAGGCAGTGGAGCCTGAAGAGATTGGACACCCCTTTGTGTCAAATGGTATAGGCCGGGTCTTCTGCTTGAGCAAGGGGTTGGACTAGAAGACCTTCAAGGTCCCTTCTGACTCTGCTATTCAAAGGTTTTTGAATGTCTGCTAGGGAGGAGAGCTAAGATGGTCTTCCTAGGAATTGACAGAGTATATCTATCATTATGGAGTTAGTGGCTTTAATCAGGCAAGATTCTGTCTGTTGGTGAACAACAATCAAGAAACTACTCATTCGTAACTCCACATGTCATTCTTGGTTCTTGGAGTCTAACATCACTATTGATATTCTGCCTTTTTGGACACTGAACAGGGGTACCTGGGACTCCAAAAGGGTATGCGTAGGTATAGAATCTCCGTACTCTTTTTCACGGTGGCATAGACCTTTCAGTCTTAAAAAAAAAAATCCTTTTGGACAGTTAAATCCATGATTACCTGCTATTCAAACTTCCTACCAGGAATACTAACTGATTCTAAAGAGCTGAATATAAAGCCTGATATGAGAACTGAACTAATAAGTCCATTGGCGAGGAACAGTAGAAATGAACACAGTTGGCTTTGTTAGTTGTTCATTTTGCTTCATTTATCTATCTGATGAGGAATATCCTCACCAGGCCTCAGCATCTCATTTTTACACTGAAATCTACTTTTGAGTTTATTATACACATGCATAAAAATGGAAGGTATAGCCTAGACACCTGGAGAGAAAATGGCAGCTTTTTACAGGAATGTATCTCTCCCTCAACAACTACTGATTTAGCCATGTGTTCTCCTAAAATCTTCCTTTGTGGGGCCTATTTTATTTTAATTTTTAGCACAGATGATTTGAAACTTATGAATATTCATGCTATCTAATTTGCTTGCAACTATTAGAATTTTATCTTGGTCTCTCTCTCTCTCTCTCTCTCTCTCTCTCTCTCTCTCTCTCTCTCTCTCTCTCTCTCTCTCTCTCTCTCTCTCTCTCTCCCTTTCTGTGTTTCTTTCATCCATGCATTTTTTATGGTGTGCAGTTTTCTCTTTCCCATTCCTCTGTATAGCTCCTATTCCGAGACCCTCTTAGCATCCTTCTGCTTCATAATCTTAAAACTGCTGCATCTTTGCCGAGTGGCCTCCATCATGTTTGTAAATGTGTTCTTGGTTCCGCAGGCAATTTGTTTGTCCCAGCACCTTTTCAGATAAAGAAAATCTTCTTTTGCAGGATTAACTGATGCTACCTAGGAATGGCGACGCTATGCGTGTTTACTGGGGGCCGGACCTCAGCTATCATTTAGGAGGATCATTCAGTCTGGTTCCTCACCCTTTTTAAAGATTGAAGAAATCCAGGAAGTTTCTGTATCTGATGTGCAGAAGTATTTGTCAACATCTGTAACCAGTGGAAGGGATTCAAATAATTTAACAACCGGTTTGTCAACACTGTGACTGAGCATGGCTACAGCCATTTTCCTGCTCATTCTGGGTTGCCACATAAAATGGAGGGAAGGGGTGCCCAAGTGCTTTGTTAGTCATAATAATCTTTTGTCCCATGGGAACCAAGGTCATTGGTTGCTCCCAAGCCTGCAAGCTGGATGTTGCAGAAAAAGCCTGCCAAATGATTGCATTGGGGAACATAGTCGCTTGCATAGTTTTAAGGGTGGGATTTTTAACTTTGTATTGGGGAAGTGTTATATGTGTATCCAGACTTGGCTTCACTCTTGACCGTGCCAATACTTTGTAATTAATAAACATATTCTTTGAGGAATTCGTCTCTATCTTTTGGAACCATGACACGGTTCTCTGCTCTTTTTCTCCAGGCCCTTTGAAATTGCCCACCCACCTCCACACCCCCTTCACTTTTCTGTCTTAAAATCCAAAGCAGACACTCAGCTTCTTAGAAAAATCATACCCGTAGCTACCATATTCCTCAGGAGGACAATGTGTCTGGCAGAAAAGCGAAGGAGGGGGGACAATTTCAAAGGGTGTGCTGGAGAAAAAGTGCAAAGCTCTTCTCTTTGCTGTCCAAAGCGGGTGCCAAGGCCAACCCTGTGGGAAGCGGATCCACCCCTCAAGGGCTTGGCAGAACCATCAGGGGAGGGGAACCTGGCCTTCCTTGCCCAGCTCCAGCTGATGTACTTTTCCTGGAGCTTAGCATCCTTCCATATGAAGCATCCTTCCTTTTCTCCCTTCTGCCAAGAGGAAAGTAGTAGAAAATGGGGCTGCCATTTCCAGAACGGAGAGGGGAGATGCCGGCCAATGCTGGGGGGCAAGAAAGAAAGTGTGTGCAAGAAAGTGTGGTGGCAGCAACAGAGGGCTGGCAGAGGGATACCAGGGCTGGGGTGGAGGGAGGCAGCAGGAGAGGCTTGCACAGATTTATCATAATCAGTTTGCCGAACTCGATAAAAAATTAGGTATCGGTTCTGCCGAACCGGTGGGAACCAGTTGAATCCCACCACTGTCTGTAACCCATTTCAGATAGCATAGCATAGCATAGCATAGCATAGCATAGCATAGCATAGCGTAGCGTAGCGTAGCGTAGCGTAGCGTAGCGTAGCGTAGCGTAGCGTAGCATAGCATAGCATAGCATAGCATAGGAAGGATAGGATAGGATAGGATAGGATAGGATAGGACAGGACAGGACAGGACAGGACAGGACAGGACAGGACAGGAGGAAGTAAAAAGAGAGAGGAAGGGAGGGAAGGAAGGAGAAAGGAAAGGAAAGGCAGTGGAAAGGAAGAGGAGGAGAAAGGGAAGAAAGAAAAGAAAGAAGTTTTAATTAGCCCTGTGTGTGTTTCTGTATGTGTGTATGTGTATAAAATTTTAGCAATTGTCTATCAATTGCAGGGTTATTATCTATTCTAATATTATTCATATATATATATATATATATTATTCACATCTTAGAATATAATGCAATTCTTTATTTCATCTCTTTCAAATTTCTTTCTATATCTCTTTGAAAAGATGCTTTCTTCAGGTGGAGGGAGATATACCTATAAACAATATGGTTGATTGTTCCATTAAGCAAACTTTATAAAAAGATCTGTTTGTAAGATTGTGTTACATGTTTTTCATACACACACAGAAGCAGAGAGAAAAAAAAACACTGTGAAAAACAAATCCAAATTGTTTTCATATTTAAACAGGATCCTTGTAAATGCAAAGAATGCAGCTGTGAAAATAAAGCATTATTAAGATTATAAAGTCTTTCTTATTTTCATCTTTTTCTCCAATACAGAATTTGCTGAATCCTTTTTTTTGCATACTTTAAATTGCTGACTAGCTTGCAAAATGGACTAACGAGAACTCCAGGAAGTTTTGGGAGACGGTATTAAGTCTTTCCTCCAAAAATAAAATCCTTCAGGTGGTCTTTAATTTATCCTTCAGCCCTCAGAAAGATAATTTATGCCTAAACAGATATTTCTCTATTAAATTCAGTAACTCACCCCATTCTGCGGGCAATGGAATATGAACAATATTGCAGAACGTTCTCTTTTTTAATAACTTTTAAAGATTTCTTTTTAAAACTTGATGGATTAAAAGGAAACTAACAATTAATACATAAAAGAGAAAGAAAGAGAGAAAGAAAGAGAGAACAAAGTCAAGTGTTTCAAAAGAAAAGAAAGGAAAAAACAATAAAGAAACACTTTTTGATTTTCTTTTATTAACAGTCATGAGTATAAATTTAAATTGTCCTATTATTCTAAGGTTACAACATGACTTTCATTTTTTTCTATTACTATTACCAAACTTTCTCTTGAGTGGATTCCTATTTAATCATTAAAAGCCAATTCTTTTTAATTTTAACTCTTAGTTTTGATAGGTCTGGAGAGAAGCAATTTCTATAATTACAGTTTTCTAATAATGGATTGCAAAACCCATCACTGGGCAGTCAAGCTGTGTGTCTCCTTTAGGAGGAAAAAAACTTATCTATCACTTTTGCTGTTTTTGAGAACTATTTCATCCTGTGGAAATAGATCTAAGTTATTTCTTTTTCATAACTCAAAGTTTCCTATTTGATACACAACTGCCTTTGGCTGATCAACAGTTTAAGGGCTGCTCCCGTGAATTATCTATGTTTGCTTGCACAATTGTGCAATTGTTTTTAGACACGTTGTCCTGTGTTTTGCTTGTGGTTCCTTGTGTTTTATGGGGAGGGAACATTATGGCTTTAAAATTTTGCAGTGCTAGCTTTAAGATAGATGTATGTGAAGATCTGTCACATGTAATTATCTCCTCCATCAAATTCGGTAAGTGGTCTATTAAAAGAGAAATGAGTTCATATACTCATTAGAAAAAGAAGATTTCTTAGTACAACAAAGAAAGAAAAGTATTGTATTTCCAAGTCAGCTTGGATGAAAAAGGGAGGAAGGAGATTAAAAACAAAAGAACACTATTAAAACCCCTCAATACAATCTTTAAATAACAATGCTACTTTAATTTTTTTTTAAGAACAGCCTTTGGAAGTTGAAAAACATTTATGCTGACAGAAAAAACAGAGAAAGACTTCTTCTTGGTATGGAAAAGAAACCCAGCTGTGCAAATGACAGGTTGATTCATTTAAGACGGAGTAAGAATTTCTTTAATTCCAGTCTGTGGAATTTGCGTCTAGCAAAAAACACTGGATTTACTGGAAATACAAAAGAATCCGGCTGAAGTTTTAAAAATTAAAAGGGAAATACAAATGATGAACGAAGAGCATGACCTGGAAAATGTTTTTGGAGTTCCTGATCTTTAACATCAAAATCTTATTGCAGTTCCAAAAGAAGTTTATTAAAATCTGTTTGATGGGCATGGAGGAATTGAAGAGAAATATGACAATAAACTGCCTGGGAAAGCCAAGGGAAATAATCAAAACAATTAAAAAACAAAAATTAGAATATTTCGGACATGTGATGCGACACCCAGAAAAATACGGCCTACTCCGTTTAATCCTCCAGGGAAAGATTGAAGGCAAACGAGGTCCAGGCAGAAGAAGAACACCGTGGCTTCAAAATCTAAGGGACCGGTTTGGACAAAACTCAGCAGCACTTTTTCGTGCAGCTGCTGATAAAAACAGGATCGCCAACATGATTGCCAACGTCCGATAATGGATATGGCACAAGAAGAAGAAGAGAATGACAATATTTGGTTGAATTAAAGATGATGACTATTTGAAGTACAAGCAAGGAATACAAAGTTGGTTTACTAGATCAAGGTTAAAATAGCAAGATGGGAGAAACAGATTATTATTATTATTTTTCAGAAAGCTTATCTTTACTGGGAGGTGCAAAGTCAGTTCAAAATCATGAAATTCTAGGGTTCTTCCCTCCATTTGTCAGATGAACTGATTTATTGCTGGCTCATTTGAGATGTATTTGAAATCACATTAAACTCACTCTTTCGAGCCTTTCTGTGCGAGAGTGTGCATTTTAATTGAAAGTGACATAGTCTGAACTAAACAGATTGAATCACCACTGAAGCAGGGGAACATTTCACTGAAAAAAAAATTGCTTTGTGAAATTAGTTATCAGTTTCACATCATTTTAGCTGCATCACTGTTTCTGGAGTACTTTTTGATATCCGCCATCCAACAAGATAGTCTTCTCTCCCCTTAAAATTCGCCCTGTCTAGGAATACAATCACCTTTCACTATAAATTTAGGTCTTTCCTCCCCTTCCCCCTTCATTGTTGTTTGGGAAAATAGGAATGAACACCTATACACAACAACACATTTGTCTATAAATATTTACCCTCATTGAGGCACGGTGTCTTAGAGAAGGCAGTACAGCCTGGTTTTGCAGGTGTTAAAACAATCTGTGAGGGAAGCTGCAAAACGATGTGTACTGGTTAAATGCAGCTAACCAATGAAGAAAGATAAAATTCGCTCTCATTGCTTTATGGTGATGTGGTTTTCAAGCCTTACGCCATGCTTATTTCTAACCAACATACAGGTAGTCCCTGTAACCAGAGGGGTCTTCAAACCTGCCATTTTATGACCTGTGGACTTCAACTCCCAGAATTCCTCAGCCAGCCTCCATTTTGTTTGTTAGATTTAAGACAGGGGTCTTCAAACTTGGCCCTTTTATGACCTGTGGACTTCAACTCCCAGAATTCCTCAGCCAGCCTCCATTTTGTTTGTTAGATTTAAGACAGGGGTCTTCAAACTTGGCCCTTTTATGACCTGTGGACTTCAACTCCCAGTATTCCTCAGCCAGGCACGCTGGTTGAGGAATTCTGGGAGTTGAAGTCCACAAGTCATAAAAGAGCCAAGTTTGAAGACCCCTGCTATAACCATTCATTTAGCAAATGTCTAAGGAGATTCTCAGTCATCCAGGTCATGGTTGTCCCAACGATGCTTTTTCACGAGGCAACTGGACTTTCTTGTTTTTCTTTGAAGACGTTTTGCTTCTCGTCCAAGAAGCTTCTTCAGCTTCTTCAGTCACCACCCACTATCCAGTCAGAGCTGAAGAAGCGTCTTGGATGAGAAGCGAAACGTTTTCAAAGAAAAACCAAGAAAGTCCAGTTGCCTTGTGAAAAAGCATCTTTAGGACATTCATTTAGCAACCAATTGTTAGACTGTACTAAATCTGGACTGTGTGTTTCAGTTTTCCCATTGGAGTTTCTGCTGCTTTCTTAAGCAGAGCAATGGACCTATAAGCTCTATGCCAAAAGATGCAAGTCTTGACTTACTCTCTTGAGTGATGCTGCAAAGAGGTCCATTCCCTGTTTGAAGTGACAGTTGGATGCAAAGGGAAGAAGACAAGAAGTAAAACACAGTACCAACCAGCCACAAAAAGTTTTGACAGATGGTCCTTCTGTGTGTACAATAGACAGTCAAGCTAAGTTCATCTAACATGTACAAAAAGATCAATGTATGTGGAATATAGAAGCAACATGCCTGCCTCTCTCTGTGTGTGTAGAGCATCATCATCTCTGTTCGAGGAGCACACACCTTTCCTCCAGAAGTTGTGAATGCTCCAACACTGGACGTTTTTAAGAAGAGACTGGACAGCCATTTGTTTGAAAGGGTATAAGGTTTCCTGTCTGAGCAGGGTTGGACTAGATGACCTCCAAGGTCCCTTCCAACATTATTATTATTAATCATCATCATCATCATCGTTGCCAGATGTTCAGACTGGATTTGGCATTTTTGTCTACCTATCGAGTACTTACCCAGGACCTGGGATAGGCAGATGTGGATGTTTGATGGTATTACAGATCTTGTTGCAGGATGGAAGCAGTTCTTCCGCCTTTTGCAATTGACTATTGGCAAATTTGTCAATGCCAATGGTGTTCAAGTGGTGCTCCAGTTGTTTTGGGATTGCACCCAAGGCACCTATTATTATTATTGTTATTGTTATTATTATTATTATTATTATTATTATTATTATTATTATTATTATTATTATTATTATTAAAATAAATTCAGAAGACATATGCAGAAGAGGCAGTAGTTATTCCTTAATTTTCTGTTGCAGATTTTGGTTCAGGACCAACTTGTCAGCCTTTAACAGAAGAAATGGAAAGGTCTCAAACTCTGTTTATCTCATGAGTGCCAGTACATAAACTAATCCTAATTTTAGGTACTGGTGCATTGAAATATGGGCAACAACTGGTTTATTCATCCATTTCTAGAAACCTATCCTGCTAAACTTAAATGTCAGGAACAATATGTGTCCTTCTAAACAAAAGTGGCTCAATTAGAGAGAGACAGTGTAATTTCTTTTGATGAATTAACTATTTGTCCAACTGAATGGCCTCAGCAAAGTTGAGGGATGCAGCTGAAGAAGTCAGAGTAACAGATGCAGGGTAGGGTGAATTTTCACTGTTCTAACACAATTGTCTTTGAAAAAGCACATGGTAATGAGTCCAACTGGGTGAATAAGTAACTTGTAAGTATGTATATGCAAATGTTTGCTAAACTGACAAAGCTGCAAAAATCCAGGTTTTCTTGACATATCACCGATATCTTCAGATTCTAAAGATGGAGGAGAAATATGGTTCGAGATCACACAATAAATCTAACTAACTGTCAAAGTTGTTGGAATATCTACTAAATAATACCGGTATAATTACATAATAACTGCTGATTTCTTGGGTTTGCCTGGAAGAGACAAACAGAATGTATGCTTTGAAGAACAGATGGGCCTCATCTGAGATGCAAGATTTCTTTCCAGAACTAGCTGTATATTCTATAAATTATTCCTCTAGGAAGCTCTAGCTGTACTGTTAGAACCAAAATATGGAATTAAATGGAATCTCAAATAGATCCCATGGACGATTGGGTTCAAACTTCAAGGACAACATCAAATTCAGTTGATGTACAGTTGTTGGGTTATTGCTGTTATGGTTCATTGCATAGTCACCCAGATGCCATCCAGATGTTCACACTGGACTTTTTTATCCACCTATCAAGTCCTTCCCAAGAACCTGGGATAGGCAGATGTTGTTGTTAGATGGTCTTGTTGCAGGATGTAAGCTATTCCACGTCAAGCTGCCTTTTGCAATTGACTGATGGTGATTTTGTCGGTGCGGATGGTGTTCCAGTGGTGCTCCAGATGTTTTGGAATTGCACCCAAGGTGGCCTCTGAATATTGGTACTACCTTTGCTTTCTTACACCACAGTCATTCTATTTCTATTTATGAGTCTTTGTATTTTGTTAGTGTTTTTCACATCGTCAGCCAGATGGTTAGACTGGATTTGGCATTTGGATAGGCAGATCTTGTTTGATGGTGTTAAAGGTTTTGTTGCAGGATATAAACTGTTCCAAGTCAGGCTGCCTTTTGCAACTGACTGGTGGTGAGTTTGTCAATGCTGATGGTGTTCAAGTAGTCCATCCCTTGTTTTAGACTCATCTCTGCTTCTCCACACAATCTCTCACCTCTATTATAGCCCAATTCCTATGCAACAATTCCATCCTACTGATCTCCGTATGGAAGAACGTTCTCTTTTTCTTTTATCTTCAATCCTAGAATATATCCAAGAACTACCAGACTGATGAAGTTCATGGCAGAAAACCAGAACATTCTAAGAATCCTCAAATCAAGGAACATAGAGTTAGAGCAACAGAAAAGCCATATGGATATGAGCAATTGCATATTTTAGAAACTTGTTAGAACATTGATCCAATCAGGCAGGAAAAGGGCTGCAATGTTGTAGGACACCGATTCTAGGAAAGGCCATCTCTAGAACAATCTATGAACCAAAATATCTTGCAGAAGTCAAAACTCTTAAACCTCCAATAGGCGGCGGCTGAAGAATCCTTTTACGGCCATTTTAGAAAGCAGCCAATTTCCAAGTGGCAGCTTCAAACTTCATACGCCACAAAATGTTAAATATTGAAGGCAGTTTTTTGGCGAGCTTTTGCCAGTTTGGAAATGTAGCAATTGCTCTTTAGCTGACAGTTTGGAGCCAAGATGATTAACAATTAAGAACAGACATGACAGCTCGTTGCAGTCTGTTGTTTGTTTCTGAGCGTGGAGAGCACATATTCCCCCACACAGTCACTTGTTGTAGGACAGTGAAAGTACACTACAAATCATTTGCATTACCGTTACAACTAGCAAACGAATAGAGCTGGGAGGCTGTTACAACTGGGAGGAGGCAGAGAAAAGAGCTTTCTATCAGAGAAGGCATGAGAGCCCTCATGTCTATTCTCCAAAGCAGCAGAAGGCAAGATAAGAAACAATGGATGGAAAGAAATCAAGGAGAGAAGCAACCTAGAACTAAGGAGAAGCTTCCTAACAGTGAGAACAATTAACCAGTGGAACAACTTGCCTCCAGAAGCTGTGGGTGCTCCATCCCTGGAGGCTTTTAAGAAGAGACTGGACTGCCACTTGTCTGGAATGGTGTAGGGTCTTCTGCTTGAGCAGGAGGTTGGACTAGAACACCTCCAAGGTCTCCTCCAACCCTATGATTCTATGTTGTTGAATAAGCCTTCATCTGGTGTTCTTCAATGCACCAGAGACAGGACAAGAAGCAATCAAGGAGAGAAGCAACCTAGAACTAAGGAGAAATTTCCTGACGGTGAAAACAATTAACCAGTGGAGCGACTTGCCTTCAGAAGGTGTGGGTGCCCCATCACTGGAGGCTTTTAAGAAGAGACTGGACTGCCACCTGTCTGGAATGGTGTAGGGTCTTCTGCTTGAGCAGGAGGTTGGACTAGAAGACTTCCAAGGTCCCTTCCAACTCTATAATTCTGTGTTTTCACCCATTGTATTCTATCGTGCCCTAGCCAGCCTAGGCAAAGGTCTCAAAAGTCAGTTGACATGACCATGCCACCTCTAAAATGTATCCACTGCCCTGAAATTGTCTTTGACCATCCCGCATTCATTCTGCAGCTCTCTTCTCAAGAGATCATTCTGATTGCTCCTTCAAAGTAGCTGTGCCATAATTAAGCACCATTAAAACTTAGTGCCCGGACCTTAAGTGCTGCTTTCTGGAATTGCTACCTTATCACCTTAATGATGTGGGAGGGCATGACACTAAACAAACAATTATTAAAAGCCCTGAGGTGGAAACTAACTTGGCTAACTATCGTTCTAATTCTGTGGTTCGGAAATGTTTACTAAGTAACTTAGACAAGGGTATGGCAAAGGATGCTTGGGTAGTCTTTTCCCTTTCTGGGTCCCCTTTACAGGGGGTCCTCAACTTACGGCCACAACCGAGCCCAAAATTTCTAAGCGAGGCAGGAGTTCAGCGAGTTTTGCCCCATTTTATAACCTTTCTTGCCACAGTCGCTAAGCGAATCCCTGCAGGTGTTAAGTCAGCAACAAGGTTGTTAAGTGAATCTGCTTCCTCCTTGACTGTGCTTATGAAAAGGGTGCAAAAGGGGGTCACATGATCACACTGTGACCGTCATAAATACGAGTCAGTTGCCAAGCAGATGAATTTTGCATCACGTGACCACGGGAACGCTGCAGTGGTCGTAAGTGTGAAAAAGGGTCCTGAGTCTCTTTTTTTCCAGTGCCATGGTGACTTTGAACGGTCACTAAATGAACTGTTGTAGGTGGAGGATGTAAGAGGCAATGTTTAATCTGCTACCCGAGTAGATCTTAAAAAAATAAAATAAAAACCACCTTATTGCATTAAAAGGAGTTCCAAATTGATCAGGAGGTGAAGAAGGAACATTGTCTACCCATTCAACTTCTCTGCCTCTTTGGCACCCTTCGTGCTAACAACAGACACACGGGCACATGCACAGCAGATGGCATCATTTTAAAAGACACATTCTCCCTGCTGTGAATCATTTTTTTTTAAAAAAAGACACAATTTTCATTGATTTTTCCCCTAGGCAAATTTAATCCTTTTTTTTTTCAGTGCAAACCCATACTGTTAATTGATTAGTTTTTTTGTGAGAGACGTGTTGAAAGGGCCCACTGGACACACCAAGACACACAGATAGGAAATTAGCCTAGGCATGTGTGGGGCACTAGATTGCGATCCTATAGATGTGTCCTCTGAGATCAGCCCAATTGTGCACAATGGGAGCCACAATCAGTTATGTCTTTATTAAAAACATTTCCCCAAGTCTGAAGCAACTGCTTTTCCTCCATAAGTAAAGCAACAGAATTGATTTTTTAGTCAACTAAGAAGCAGCCAAACACAGCAATGAGTATCTGGTATTAACTACAGGAACCTACTATACCAAAAGTTTTAAAAAAAAAAAAAGTAGAAGTATTTCATTTTATTGATTCTATTTTTATATGATTGCAATTGTACAACTCTTGGTGAAGTATTACAGTTTTAATACTCCTTGAGGTCACTATATAAGGATACGGCTACTATGATTCTGTTGGGGACAAAGTGACTATGTACAGTTAGCCCTTGACTTATAACCATTCATTTAGTGACCGTTCAGAGTTACAACGGCACTGGAAAAAGTGACTTTCGACCGTTCTTCCCACTTATGACCGTTGCAGCATCCCCAGGGTCACGTGTTCAAAATTCAGATGCTTGGCAACTGACTCATATATATGACAGTTGCAGTGTCCCTGGGGGGGGTCACATGATCCCCTTTTGTGATCTTCTGACTAGCAAAGTTGATGGGGAAGTCAGATTCACTTAACAACCGTGTTCCTGCAGTGATTCACTTAACGACTGTGGCAAGAAAGATCGTAAAATGGGGCAAAAGTCACTTAACAACTATCTCACTCAGCAATGTAAATGTTGGGTTCAATTTATGGTCATAAGTTAAGGACTACCTGTAACTTGAACCGTAAAAAACAGTCCTTAGCCAAGTGGTCTTCAAACTTGGCAACTTTAACACTTATGGAGTTCAACTCCCAGAATTCCTCAGCCAGCCCTGGCTGGCTGAGGAATTCTGGGAGTTGAACTCCATAAGTCTTAAAATTGCCAAGTTTGAAGACCTCTGCACCTAAAGGTTAGTTGGAGAACACTCTCCTGATTGAGGGCACCTCCTTTTTAAAAGACATCCATTCAATTCAGATCCCATCAATGAAAAAAAAAAACAGGAAACGGGGATTGCCATATTGATGCAGCTTTTGAGCCTATGCTAATGTACATGTCAGTGTGGCTTAAAGAGTTATTTTTTTGTGGAGCAGTTTGAGGGAACACAAAGGAGACATCTCCACAATGACTAATTCTGTGTATAATGCAAGGCACGCTCAACAGACAAGGACCAAAATTTCACTTCAGAGGATTAGAGATTGTCCCCAGTCAAATGCGCTCCGGTTCTGGAAGGAGTCCAGTTAGGGGTGGAAAAAATGTCTCGTGAAAGATGAAATATCTCCTTGTACCGTAGAATAAAAAAGAGCTAAGATCCTGCACATGAGATGTCATGCATCCTACTTTTGAGTCCATCTGGCAGCTTGAGCTGGTGGACCCATCTAACCAGAGTGATCCCTGTGTCATATAATTCTAGATCAGGGCTTTTCAACCTTTTCACCCACTGTACCACTTTTAGGATATGGCAACATCCGAGTACCACCAGTTGCCTAGCAAGGTGTCCCCAAAAGAGGGGAAAAAGTATAGGTAGTCTTCAACTAACAGCAGTTCACTTAGTGACTGTTCGAAGTTACAATGGCACTGAAAAAGTGCCCCCCAAGCCACAGCCGAGCAAGACACCTGCCTGCCCGCCCGGTGGCGCTCTTCCTCCTGTCCAAGGTTTTCATTGTTGTGAGCATTTCTGTTGAGGATTGGCAGCAGGAGTGGGGTGGGGAGTGTTTGGTTTTATTCCCCCCGTCTGCTGGGTGGTTGCAGCAGGTTTTGGTCACTTCACATGACCCTGGGACACTGTGACTGTCATAAATACGAACCAGTTGCCAAGCATCTGAATGTAAATCTCAAGACCCTGGAGAGGCTGCAACATTCCAGCTGATCGGCGCTTCTTCTGGCCTCAGCAGAAGTGCCAGGATCAGTGCCGAGCTCCAGCTAGAGCCTGGTGCTGATCCTGGTGCTTCTGCTGAGCCCTGACAGCCCTGCAGCTCCAGCCGTCTCTCGCTCAGGTTTGTGCAGTGCTGCCACCGGTTCAGCTCATTCCCTTCCCCGCTACCACTTTTCTAGGATGGTCGCGTACCACCTGCCAGGTGCCAATGTACCACAGGTGGTACCCGTACCACTGGTTGAAAAGCCCTGTTCTAGATCATGGAGCTAATTCAGTAAACCTTGGCCCATTTCTTCCTGTATTTCACTGCAGTATGAACACAGCCAGTACATTTTTGGCCCATTCCTTCCTTGGCTGGAAAGAAACGTTCAACATTTTTGAAACACCTGTTTTGTATTATGCTGGGACCTTCCTGAGCAAAGGCTGAGTCTTTGCAGATCTTAATGCAGGAATCCCAAAAGACCTCTAATGATTTAGCTGGCCAAGATGAAGGCTCTGTTGGAAATGTTATGTAAAGGTCAGAAGCACAGAACATGACAAGGTTAATTTCCAAAGTAACTCCATGTAGAAGCCTGAAGAACAGAAGACTGATTTGCAGCCAGGAGTCGCAATATTAAGTGGATGGAAGATATCTGAGTGACGAAATGACCAAGAGGTCAAACAGAGAAAAAAAATTCGGGCTGCACCAGATGCAACTTTGGATTTGGGCATGGAAAATACCGCATGTATTGCTGTTCTACTTTCTGTAGCTGCCCATCTCAACCACGTGAATCAATAAGCTTTGTTTATTGATGTTGTGAGACACCCGCACTTGCTTAAGATGGGTAGCTACAGAGATATTTCAAATAAATAAGGTCCAGTTTTACCAGAATGTTTCAAACCGCAGTTAAACAAAGTATACTTTAGCTTACATCTCTAACCATGGAATATACTCATATAGTGAGCCAGTAGCATAAAAATATTTCTTTAATCCATGTATAACCCACCTCAAATCAGCAAAATAACTGGAGACATCATGCAAGGAGTAAAGAAACAACTAGAAAAAATGAATCACGGCATCCATTTTGAATACCGGGGGAGGAAAAACAGACCCTCAATAAACCAACCACTGAAGAGCAAAGCTGTTTTCCTGGGAAGAAAAAGCCTAACTAATAGAATAATAGAAAGGACCCTGGAGGTCTTCTAGTCCATCCCCCTGTTCAAGCAGGAGACCCTATACCATTTCAGACAGATGGTTGTCCAATCTCTTCTTAAAAACCTCCAGTGTTGGAATACCAACAACCTGAGGTAAATCGTTCCAGTGATTAATTGTTCTCACTATCAGGAAATTTCTCTTTAGTTCTAGGTTGCTTCTCCCGTTGATTAATTTCCATCTAAATGTCCAACTAAGACTAATGAATTGCTTCAGTTATGTGTGGCAAACTGAAAAAAGTTGATTATTTGCAGCTGAGTTTTGGGTGTGTCTCGGAATTCAGGGCTGCTGATTCAGAAGCTGCTCAGTTTTTCCTCAGAAAAATTCTTTTAATACAATTCCAAATACTTGAATAAAACAGTCACTGGGTGAGGTTCTTAGCCATGAGAGAGAGAGAGAGTTGTGGTGTGGAGCTGTAGTGTCTGAAAAGGTTGTTTTATGGAAGAGATGACCTTAAGACTCTCAAAAAATGAACAGGATGTTCAAAGCAGCAACAATTTAGAGAAGAGAACAAGTACTGCACATGGTACTAAGTGACTTGGTTAATCTGAAAAGATACAACTTTGAAGAGGTAACAAATGTTTGTTGGTTGATTTTAGTCTAATATATGCCTGCTTGCCTATGGTGTCACTGATTTATTATTTTTATTTATTATTAATTTTTTATGCTGTCCATCCATCTGATAAGGTGACTGGGTGGCTTCCAGATTATAAAAAGACACAAATAATTAAAATATTAAATCTCAGTTAGGTAGTATAGTAGGTTTTAGGTGGATCCTGTAAATTACACCTAAAGTAAAACAGAAAGCAATGCATTTATAGCCTTGCTTTTTACGCAAGCATTTCACCCTCTTACATTGGTGTACATTTATGACATTTTAGTCTCCTGTAAGATTGGTGAAAAAGGCCTCAGGGAATGTTCTAACCCCCTCCCCTCCTAAATAGCCAAGGAGTAGAGAAAAATGGCATTTAAAAAAAACTGTTAAAACGGCCATTGTTTCCACACAATAAGTTAATAAAAAATGGTTTGGGAGCTTAGAGAAAAAAGCCAACAGCTTTTTACTCTGCTTTGGCTGTTCTCTGTCTGGGGAAAAAAAATGACAACAGATAAATGGCCCTTTAAACAACTAAGAGCCTACAATAATTTTACTTGGAAGAATGAATGAGCACCCAGGGCACCCTGAAACCTCAGCAAGCAAACATTCTTTCATTTTTTTTGCTGTAATCATGATTCCTGCCCTCCTATCTTTTAATATAAAAGCTGAACTTTGGGCTACAAATTCTTCAGAAAGGGCTACGAATTGGGCTCATGGGAAAATGGAGAACACCTAAAATAGCCATCAACAATCTGATATTGTCCAAGTATTTGAGGGACTGTTTATCAAATTTAGACACACCCTCATCTCAGTGTCCACGTGACTCTGGGTGGTGTGCCAGAAAGCCATAGAAAAAGAATTCAAAGCAAAATTAAAACCGAATGAAGAACAGAATGAAAACAGAGCTTTAAAAGTGGAGGGAGCACCCTCCTAATTGATTATTATGAACTCTGTGACTTAAAATCTAACATTCATTTGGTGAATAGCTGGGTACAGAAGAACCTTTAGTAATGTCGCACCTTACACAAACTCTGGGATGCAAATGAATCTTTTCTGTTAAGTTTCCTTCCCTTCTACTACCAATGGAATAACATAACATATGCAAAGCAGTCTCTCACCTTGTCCTCTTGAGTAATGAACTGAAATGCTACAAAGGAATTGCTTCTGTGGTAGGTATAACAAAACAAACCACTGTGAGATTCTGCCTGGAGTTACATTAATCCTGATTTATTGCTTATTTAGGGCTTTGGAGCTGGCAGTCAAGTTTCTCCCCTTTTCCAAGACTGTCTCCATAATAATCCTTTGAGGTGGGATAATTAAGATGGTGATTTGGCCTTCGGCTTAGTCACTGAGCTTCATGGTTCTGTTAATGGACCACTGCAAAGTTTTCAAGAGAAGATAATGTCTAGATCAGGGGTGTCCAACCTTGATAACTTTAAGACCTGTGGACTTCAACTCCCAGCATTCCCCAGCCTGGAGAATTCTGGGAGGTGAAGTCCACAGATCTTAAAAGTTACCAAGGTTGGATACCCCTGCTCTAGATGGTACCCATATTCCATTCATTGCTTTTTGTTCTGCCTCCAGGTGCTTTGGAGAGTAGTTGACCCCCTCTTTCTTGTGGCAGCCCCTCAAATTTTGGAACATTGCTATCCTGTCACGCCTGGTCCTTCTTTTCACTAGTCTAGACACACCCAGTTCCTGCAATTGTTCTTCCTATGTTTTAGCCTCCAGCCTTCTAGTCATCTTTGTTGCTCTTTCCAAAATCTCTACATCTTTTTTTATAATATGATGACCCAAAGTGGATGCAGTATTCTAAATGTGGTCTTACTAAAGCTTGGTAAAGCAGTACTAGTACTTCACATGATCTTGACTCTATCCCTCTGTTAATGCAGAAAAGGCCAAACCAACCATAGTGTAAGTCTCCATCCTTCTATGAACACAACTAAGCATTCCCCAGTGAACGGGGAAGCACACCCTCCCTACTTGCAATCCATGTGTGTACCCACCCTTATTATACCACACTTTCTCTTGTGCTGTTTGCCCCCTCTGAACAGCACTTTTCTTTCTGTATGAATCTCTGTTCAGGTGCCTTAAATGCCATTCAATCTTTTAGCACTTAGGCTGGCATTTCCTTTCCTGGGAAAAGGTTTCTTGGAGAATTTCTCCTGAGTTGCCGATCCATTTTACTTTTCATTTTATTGCTATAACTTGATTGCGTACACTGATTTGTGAGGCGAAGGGGCCCGCGTGATAAAATGTGATTAATATTGTTTTAAATTCTGCCTCTGCAGGAATCGATACTCCGTTCTGCCTCTCACAATCAATCTTGTTCCTTCTGAGCTCGACGCGGGCTTTTATTTATTTAATTTCTTCACACAATGCCTGGCTTTACATTTGATGGAGAGGTCACAGGGATGGGAAGGGGGCTGTCTTTCTTTAAAGGATTATATTCGGGACCCCACACTCGCCATCACTAACACAAATCTTATGGAAGATTCCTTTTTTTTTCATATACAAATATATATCTATTGATTATTGAAAAGTATATATCAAATAGACTAAGAATGTAATTGATAGAGGGAAGGGCGTATCGACATGAAAATTATTAATTTTAATAAGATGACTTGTTTGTTTGATATCCAATGGACTGATCTGAAAAGAAGTGAAAGTTACAATTTTTAAAATGTAGTTGGAAGATTCCTTTTTGATGTCATTCCTTCAATATACGTACATGAGAATGAACTCAGCATGAGGGGACATGCCTTCCCCAAGAGATCCCTTGTCTATAATTTGGTATAGAGGGAAATGTTCATGGATTGAAAACGTGCCTTGTATACTAAAACTGGCTGCTGTAAACTTTGGAAATGATACCTTTCTAGCTTTTGTTCTGCATCTAAGTCCACATTTTTGAAAGCTATGCTGATGGTGGCACTGGAGAGTGCAAATATTTGTTGTCTTCCTGTTCCTCCTGAGCCAGGAAAGGTGATTTCCCATGAAGTTTCCATGAAGAAATTGGAAAATAAACATGCAGCGGAACAATTACCAACATGGCAGAGTTGATTTCTGCTGAGCTTGCTCTGACTGGCTCTTCATTTTGTCAATGGGCTCGGTTGCATTGATTCGGGGTCAGCAGACCATGTTTATTCATTTATTTCAGTCTGATTCTGCCTTTATTATTGTTTACAAATAACTCAAAGTGGTGAACACACCCATTTTCCCCACAACAAGAAGCCTGTGAGGTAGGTTGAGCTGAGAGAGAGGGACTGGCCCAGCCAGTTCTCAAGCCTAAAGCAGGACTAGAACTCAGAGTCTCCTGGTGATTGGCCCAAAGTTATCTGGCTGGCTTTCGTACCTAAGGTGGGACTAGAACTCAGAGTCTCCTGCTGATTGGCCCAGCCAGCTTTCATACCTAAGTTGGGACTAGAATTCACCGTCTCCTGGCGTTTGGCTCAAAATGTTAACAGATTAAGGCTCAACCCCGATAAGACAGAGTGGCTGTGGGTGATGCCTCCCAAGGACACTTCTATCTGTCCTTCCATTACCCTGGGGGGTGAATCTATAAACCCCTCAGAGAAGGTTCGCAACTTGGGAGTCCTCCTCGATCCACAGCTGACATTGGATCATCATTTGTCAGCTGTGGCGAGGGGGGCATTTGCCCAGGTTCGCCTGGTGCACCAGTTGCATCCTTACTTGGATCGAGAGTCCCTCCTCACAGTCACACATGCCCTTGTCACCTCGAGGATCGACTACTGCAACGTTCTCTACATGGGGCTACCCTTGAAGAGTGTTTGGAGACTACAATTAGTGCAAAATGCAGCTGCGCGAGCAGTTGTGGGCCTTCCGCATTGTGCCCACATTTCACCAACTCTCCGCATGCTGCATTGGTTGCCTATTGGTCTCCGAGCCCAATTCAAGGTGTTGGTTATTACCTATAAAGCCCTTCATGGCATGGGACCAGGATACTTACGGGACCGCCTTCTGCCACATACTTCCCTACGACCAGAGAGAGCGCACAGGGTTGGCCTCCTCCAGGTCCCGTCAGCGAAACAATGTCGGCTGGCGGGCCCTAGGGGGAGGGCTTTCTCTGTTATGGCGCCCACCCTCTGTAACCAACTGCCTCCTGAAGTCCATGTTTCTCCGACTCTCCTGGCCTTCCAGAAAAATCTAAAAACTCATCTTTGCCGGCAGGCCTGGGGATGATTGTGGTTGATTGTTGAATTGAATGTGTGTGTTTTTTATTGATTTTTTTTAGATATCTTTGTTTGGGTTTTTTTTTATTGTAATTCATTGTTATATATATGTTGTTAGCCGCTCCGAGTCCCCGGAGAGGAGCGGCATACAAACCTAAATAAATAAATAAATAAATAAATAAATAAATAAATAAATAAATAAATAAATAAATAAATAAATAAATAAATAAATAAATAAATAAATAAATAAATAAATAAATAAATAAATAAATAAATAAATAAATAAAGTCACCCAGCTGGTTTCTCATGCCTGAGGTGGACCTAGAACTTACAGTATGATCTCCTGCTTCCTAAGCCAGCACCTTAACCATTATTTTTGTTTCTGTATTTGTTTGATGTTTGATTTCACCACATAGCTAGTTGGGAAAATTGTGTCAAGAGCTTATCCAACTTTCCTGGACTTTTGACGGTTGGCTGAGACAAGCAAAGTTATCGAGGAACGTTTCTCATTGGTGGTTACCTTACTATCTGGCATGTTTGCAACTGGAGAGACGCTGCTGGAAACCCAGGTCTCTGCAAAACACAGCAGTAATTGAAACGAGAGCAGTCCAAGGTCAGGAAGAGCAGTAGAAATTTAAAGCCTGTGGCTGGAAAAGATTGAAGCCTTAGTCAAGCTGCCTTGGGCAGAGTAGATAGTTATTCCAGCAAACTCTGAGACTGCAACACAGACCTGCCTTTAAATTGGTTCCACTTTAGACATAAAATCAGGCGATCACTCCAAAAGTTAAAGAGAAGTTTCAAAACGAAGTATGACTGTTTTGGTGTGAAATATGACCAGGCAGGTGATTTTTGTCGCAGTTGTGAAATCTTTGTTTCTAACCATCCTCTCCCCAGTATTTTTAATACAGGGGTCTGCAACCTTGACAACTTTAAGCCTTGTGGACTTCAGCTCCCAGAATTTGTCAGCTCCAAGAATTCTGGGAGCTGAAGTCCACAAGGTTTAAAGTGGTCAAGGTTGCAGACCCCTGTCTAATACCTGTTGATGTCAAATTAATTCAAATTTATTGTTATGATCAAAGATTGCTTCTTAGCCCCTAGACATACAAGATAGAATAATAGGGTTGAAAGGGACCTTGGAGGTCTTCTGGTCCAACCCTCTGCTCAAACCTATACCATTTTGGTTTCTTCTTAGAAATCTCCAGTAATGGAGCACCCACAACTTCTGAAGAAAAGCCATTCCACTGATTAATTGTTCTCACTGACAGGAAATTTCTCCTTCATTCTAGGTTGGATCTGTCTTTGATAAGCTTCCATCTGTTACTTCTTATCATGCCCTCATCTACTTTTGAAAATGAATTTCTGGCTCCAGAGACTTCTTAATAGCTTCTCTAATATAATTAGAGCAAATATTTCTAAGAGTAGAATTGAGGCATCCTGCATGTTGTTCCAGGATAATTGAATTTCCTCCTTAGATCTAGACCAGGGGTAGGCAACCTTGGCTCTCTTATGACTTGTGGACTCCAACTCCCAGCGTAGCTGGCTCAGGAATTCTAGGAGTCCACAAGTCATAAAAAAGCCAAGGTTGCCTACCCCTGGTCTAAACAAAGACCAGCCTCACCATTCACTGAGGAGTGATAGTCCTCTCTAATTACAATGGGAAGAGACAAAACAAACAGTTGCTATGTCATGCTTTTAAAACTGTTAGATATTTATGAATAACCAAGTGCAAAGTTTGTTTGGAAAGTCTCATTCTTCCTCCTTCACCTATGACTCTGTAGCAGGAGAAATGAGAGTGGATCAACTGTCAACCCACTGACCTTGATTCCAGATAGCTAGCAGTCCTCTTTTACAAAGACAGCCCTCTATTTGAAGGGTTTAAGTTTAAGACTACTTTAAAGATGAAGTATCCTTAAAAAATCAAGAGTAGGTTGAGGTTGCTCCTCCAACATTAATACTTCAATGGTAGGTACCTAGTTCATTAGATCATTGTCATCTCCATTATTAGAAGCTCTTCTTTTCATTGCTGTATAAATTACCCTAGCTAGATCTGTACCTTTGTTCATCATCTTTTATGACAATGTATATATGACTCTTCAAATTCCTTCCAGCCTCCCACAATGTATCTGCTCCCTATCAACTCCTTGTTTTATCAGTTCACCAGAATGAAATCATGTATGTCAGCTGAATAATAGCTGACTCAGGACACATTCCTAAGACCAACCCTTGTGTGATTGCATCTTCTACAAAGATAATAATCCCACTCCAAACCATTCCAGATGAAAATGAAAACCAGAAAACCATAAATGATGCACAATGTAGAACTGTACTTAAAAAATGGCAGCATTAAAAAAAACCTAAGATGAAAATTGAAGAATAATATATTTAGTATTCCGAAAGCATATTGAAATCAAGAACGCAACAAAAATGGGATCAAAAATAACAGAACAGTAGAGTTGGAAAGGACTTTGGAGGTCTTCTAGTTCAACCCCCTGCAGAGGCAGGAGACCCTATCCCATTTCAGACAAATGATTGTCCACTCTCCTCCAGAGATGGAGCACAGACAACTTCTAGAGGCAAGTCATTCCGCTGGTTAATTATTCTGTCAAGAAATTTCTGTTTACTCCTAGTTGCTTCCCTCCTTGATTAGTTTCCATCCATTGCTTCTTGTCCTGCCTTCAGGTGCTTTGGAAAATAGAATCACCCCCTCTTCTCTGTGGCAGCCCCTCAAATACTGGATACTACCCAATTCTTGCAACCGTTCTTCATAATGTTTTAGCCTCCAGTGGTTATTTTAATGGCTGAGGTTGATAGTGTTTTCTTCGCAAATCCCTGCCGGATCTAGTAAAATCTACATACGTGACTGATTTGAAATTATTATTGCTTTTAAACTTGCTAGCAAGTTGCTATTCCTGGAGAAATATCAATAAAAGACTCAAAATAACAGGAATGGTGATTGTGATGTGATTTCCAAGTTGACTGATTACAAATACACCAAGCCACTCTAAGACACTTTTGATGTCCACCCCACTCCTTTTGCTAATCCAGACAAGGGAAAAAAACCCCAAAGGATAAATATTTCTTACTCTCAGTGGCCTTGTAAAAGAGCTAAGAAATGGAATAATTGATTGTGTTATATGCAAGCTTACCCAGCTCACAAAATATGTAGTATATTGATATTTGAGTTTGTGGGTTAAGGGTGAATGAACATTTCTTTTCCCAGTCTTTGTCATCTTCATATATTTAATCCTTCCTTCCCTCTCTCCCTCAATTGTTTCCTTCCTTCCTTCCTTCCTTCCTTCCTTCCTTCCTTCCTTCCTTCCTTCCTTCCTTCCTTCCTTCCTTCCTTCCTTCCTCTACTTTCCCATCTCCTTCCTTCTCTCCTTCCTTCTTCCTTTCTCTCTCCCTCCCTCCCTCCCTCCCTCCCATCTTTCCATCCATCCATCCTCCTCTACTTTCCTCTCTCCTTCCTTCTCTCCTTCCCTCCCTCCCCCTCCCCATTATTTAAAGTCTCCTGCAAGTCAACTCAAGCTTGGTTCTTGGCTATTCTGTGGATACATCCATGTACTCCATCCTGTTTTCATGATAATGTAGACATAATTCATCACCTCCTCCAGTCCAGCTTTCTGGATTTCTTAATCTAAAAATTGTACCATTTCTTAGTGTGCTCTCATCCAAGGACTAGCCAAGCCTTTTTCACTGTTTTTGAGGTCAACCAAGATCAACTAAACCATTTTATGTAACCTAGTAGAGTTGGAGCTTCAAATGCAGCCTTAACTCTACCAACGCACATCCCAAATGTATTTTGATAACTGTATTTGGAGAAGAAGACCTCCAGTGGATATTTAAGCTCCATTTCCATAACTCTACAAGTTTTGATTACATTAATATTATAAGGTCTCCTTCCTACAATTAATACTTTGGTGGATGGGGAAATCTTCATGATAATATTTTCACACAATGGGCCCCATTCTGGGAAGACAGCAAGGGAATTTCTGAAAACTAAATTGCTCAGATTCTGGGATATCACGTTCTAGTCTTTGACAAATAATCTTTATATATATATATATATCTCTCCCATATTTGGGTTGACAGGGTGCAATTAAAAAAGAAACACTCAATATAGATCTCTTCCCTCCCTGATACAGCTGACAAAGTGAGAAAGAGCCTGTGGCCTAGAGGTTAATACAACTGCCTAACATGCATACAGCCCAGATTCGAATCTCAGAAGGGTAAGTCTAGCTGATGAGAGTTAAGAAACTCGAAATAGCTATCCCAGTTCTCCCTTTATTCTTTGTTTTCTCCCGCATAAAATTGGAAGTGTCTTGACAACGTTTCGACGAAGTCCCATTCGTCACTTTCAGGCTGGTGTTTTCGGCTTCGTGCTGCTAGAAGTGCAAACGTCGCCAAGACACTTCCAGTTTTACGTGGGAGAAAACCCGAATAACCAAAGACCTACATACAAACACTCGCGAAACACGCACACACACACACACACACACACACACACACACACACAGAGTTATCAACCCTCTTGTGATGGCAGACTATTCTGGTCAGTGCAAACACTTGTCATCAAGCAACAGGAGAAGCCTGGATACAGCCAACAATGTAATTTCTCTGTGACTTTAAAGTCAGCTCTTGGAGGGGTTCCCTACTTCTGCTAAGATGCTAAGTCTCATTTCCTTCCCTCCCATCAATCCTAGGAACATGTCCCTACCTACACAAAGAATTGATTTCATGCACTGAAATAGGTTAATGGAATGTCTGAATGCAGTTGCAGCTTTCAGAAGTCATGGCATCAAACTTACCGATCACGTGTGGTCCTGTGGATCAGTCATTTCACGAGGCCCGAGCATTGTAGCTATTCTGCTCATGTACACACAAGCAATAGCCAGATACACATCTCAGCTGTTTTATGTGCTGGACAGCAGAGGGATTTTTTTCCACATCTGTGGTAGGGCCTGTATATTACACAGGCAGTGATTTGAGAAGCATTAAAGCAGTTGAACTGCCCACCCTGGGTTTTAAACAGTGTTGCTCCAGCTGGGGGCTGCCAGTTCAGAACCACAGAACTAATGTGAGGCTGGTAAAGGTAACGACAGATGTGGCTGGAACAGGAAGTCTTTATAGCCCTTCTTGCTCATGAAACAAATGATGGCTAAGCCAGAACCCGGTCAAAACGTGACGTGCTTTGGAGCGGACCAATGAGCTTTGCAGCTTCATCCAAGCCAGATCATAAATCAGAGCATGCTGGTTTATAGTTGATGTGCCTGGTAGTTGTTGTATGGGAGTTTCAAACTCCCTGTGGTTTGCTCTTGTGATGGATTGTATCTACGAAGGGGGAGGAGGTATGATAGACTGCAGTGAAGTTGTAGTTTTCCAGGAAGCAGGCAGCATATTCCAAGCAAGGGTGGTGATCCCAGCCTAAAGCAGAATCAGAGAAAGAGATTTAGGATAGCCATTCGATAGAATGTCCCAGGATATATCCGTTAAGATTAGACTAGCAAGATTCTGTCTATTGTGAACAGTGCTTTTTTTTCTAAAAAAAAAAAAAAAGGTGCTGGAACTCACACACGTCATACAACCCGCCTTGCCTACCCTACAAGGTTCTATCCAAAAAAGGTGCCGGAACTCTGTTCTGGGCGTTCTATGAGAAAAAAAGCCCTGATTGTGTAAGCAAATAAAGGACTGAATTCGCGATGGATTGTGATATGCAGGTTCTGAGGTTTTGCTTGATAAAAAATACAGGAAACCAGAAGTTGCCTTCAAGAGGTACGTGTTTATTCAGCTGAAAAAAAGATGGGCTTCTCTAAAAAGAGAAAAGCCCCAAATATTGAAAAAGCCTTATTTTTTTATACCTACTTTGATTATATAAGCAATTCACTCAGCAAAGCTGATACACATAAGATAAAGACTTCACCCTTTAAGGCTGGCACACTGTAGATAAAAAGGGAGAAAGCAGAAGTAGCTAATATGTTCCCTTTGGGGTGGTTTTTTTTGGGGGTGTTTCCCCAAGGCGCCATATGTTCCCAGGTGGGTTAGAATATTGGGTGCTTCCTTTGCTGTCCTTTCATGACCTTGCAATCATGGGTCTGCATGTGGCCAGAGAGAGCGGGGCCATCTGCACGTATTTACCATTGTTACTGTCCCCTAGGTCCGGATCACCAATTGCTCTAGGTCATTTCTTGTCTGAGTCTGACAGCTCCCCAACTAAAAACTCCCCATTTATTCAGGTATCTTGTCTGATCACAATCTGTTCAGTTGGTTATACTGAGTCAGGAATATCTAAATTTTTTAATGATGATCAGGTGGATATTTCATAGTCCTTCCTATCCAGATTTTTTTTTAAAGGATAGTTACCTCTTTGATCTTGCATGAGGGGGGAGGAGGAAGAAGGGGTTAGGATAACTCACCGGGGAGTCTGCCTGAGCGAATTCACTAATAAATGAATGCTAGAGGTTGGACTCACTCAGTTTTCAAGATTTTGTATATTAATCTGTTACCTTTCTTGACAGGAAACTTAATCAATGAGACTCTGTGCATCCTTCCATCTGCGCTGTATTCTGCTCTTGGAGCTTAACAGTTCAGATTGCAAAAGTGTACAACATTACTAAGGTCTTTACAATCAATCAGAATGGATCTGGAAGGGATCTTGGAGGTCTTCTAGTCCAGGGATGTCAAACTGCTGGCCCATGGGCCGGACGCATCATCTGGAAGCCATGCCCACCCCATTGCCAACAATGGCAAAACCATCCCGATACGTTGCGCAACATCACGAGTTTGACATGTCTGTTCTAGTCCAACCCCCTGCTCAAACAGAAGACCCTGCACCATTTCAGACAAGTGACTGTTCAGTCTCTTCTTAAAAACCTCCAGTGATGGACCATCCAAAATTTCTGGAGGCAGGCTGTTCCACTGGTTAATTGTCCTCATTGTTAGGAAATTTCTCCTTAATTCCAGGCTGCTTCTCTCCTTGATTAGTTTCCATCCATTGTTTCTTGTCTTGCCTTCTGGTGCTTTGGAAAATAAGTTGACCCCCTCTTCTTTGTGGCAGCCCCTCAAATACTGAAAAATGGTCTTGTCTATGTAGCAATGCAGATTCAAAGGGAAAAGTGTAAATAACATCACAAGTCAGAACATATGGAGCACCTGGGACAGCTGTGTCTTCTCTAAGAGATGTGTGGCTGTTCCCTGGAAGTGATGTTCCAGCCTAGTAAAATATATATTTAGTTTAAGGTATACCCAGGAAGTGTTATGTCTACTCTGAATTATGTTTTGCCTTTCAGATTTGGTTTACACTTGTTCTAGAAGCCATGTTGGCTTAACAGCTTTTTAGTTGAAACATCAACTTGTTGTTGAATAAGAAGAGAAAATGTTGGGAATTGAGGAAAGAAGGGTTAACATTCATTCTACATGGTGCTTATATTAGAGCAGGAATCTTCAAACCTGGCCCTTTTATGACTTGTGGACTTCAACTCCCAGAATTCCCCAGCCAGGCATGCTGGCTGTGGAATTCTGGGAATTGAAGTCCACAAGTCATAAAAGGGTCGAGTGTGAAGATCCCTGTATTAGAGGGTGGGGTAGGAGTCTGCAATTATTTGGAAATAAAACCTTTTTCTCAGCTGCAACTCTCATTTGTTGTAAGATGACACTGGTTTGCTTTTGCAGGGTTGTGTATGTAGGGCTGAAATAAATATGCTCACAATGCTGTCTTTCAACATTCCAGATTCTGTATTCCAAATCCCAACGTGCTACATGGATTTTGGTCCAGTGGACAATCTTGAAGAATCTTCTGCAAGGAGATAAGACTGTTGCAAACTACCATCCAGGATCTCTGCTCTGGAAGACCAAGTCCACCAGCCATTAATGACATCTCTGGCCCTGGGTTGGATGTTTTCCATGGAGTCCACTTGATCTGTCCTCCCTTTCATTTGCAAGATGAAGTAAAAACCCAGTCAGGATTTCTGGTCTCCAAGGAAGAGACTTGGCTGGGTCAGGCTTCCCAACACTTTGGAAGTATCCAAAGCCGGTGGCAGCCTCAGCTTTGATTTATTCAAAATAAAGCCCTCCCAATTAACAGCCCCTTAAAAAAAAACACTGCTGTGTAGCCAGGACCGACAATGCCCTCAAGTGCAGATCTGAAGCCGGGAGGGAAACAGCAAACTGTGCCTGCCTTTCAAAACCCCAACACGAAATGCGTGATTTCTTAAGCAGTGACTTTCTTCCTTTGCTGTGCATGGAGCTTTTCTGAAAGAATTGCATTTGGCAAGGGGGACTGTGCCCAAGCTGTGTGATGCAAAAAAAAAAAAAAAAAAAAGACAGAAAGAAAGAAAGAAAAGAAAGAACATTGGTGAAGAAAGCATCCTTGTAAAGCTATTGGTTCTGGTCATCAGCCTTTACCCAATGCTTTGGTGGTGATGTTGCTCTCTATTTGGGAAGTTGGCGAGCTCTCAAGATCGTCTCTTCCTCCCCCCTCTCTCTCCCTCTCTCACGCTCTCCCTCTCCTCAAAGCCTGTTCCACAGTGGAAAATATGCTCAGTGCATCTCAGTGCATGCAGGAAAATACCTCCAGTAGCGTCTAAGCTAACACAATGCAGCACAACATTCAACTTACGGTCGCCTTCATCCTCTGCCAGGTAAGGCATCTGGTTCTGGTGATTTGGTCCTTGAAACTGTGCGGGATTTCTTTCTCTCCCCCCCCCCACACCCTTGGTTCTTCTCTCTTTTTCTTCTTTTTTTGCATTTGGTTCTTTGGAAGTGTCTGGTTTCTCAGGGGCTGCACATTGGCTAGAAACCCTGTGCAAAGGATTTGAGCAAACCTTCTGTCAGGCAGAAATGCCGGTTTAGTCTCCACTCACAAGAAGCAACACGCACACATATGGAGATATTGTAGCTCTGTGTGTGCGTGTGTGTGTGTGTGTGTGTGTCTGTCTGTCTGTCTGTCTGTGTGTGTAGATGGGGAGGTTTGAGCAAACGTTATTTGATTCCCATGTTTACAGAAGTGGGGCAGAGGCTTGAACGTGGAGCAGCAGGGAAGAAATTTCATCTTTTTTAATATGCTTCAACTTTGATTTGCGCCTTCTTTCCGTGTCTTCTGCTCTTTGGGGAGGGGTAGTGGTGGTGGAGAAATCCATTACAAGCAGTTCCTCATCTGGTCCCAACCCTCCCTTGAAAGAAATGAAGAACGAGGAAGATTTAATGGGGGAAAAAGAAAAGGAAAGAAAAGGAACGAGGCTGTCGGAGCTCCTTCCCCGCGTCCCCCTCTTAAATCTTTTGTGGATTTGCAAAATCGAGCATTAGTCACTATCTTTCCCACTCCCCCACCTCGCTGGTTCCTTCTCAACTATCATACATCCTCCCCCTTTCCAGAAAGGCAGGAAAAAAAGGGAGGGGGGGAGACACCCAGCCTTTTTAAAATCCAGAGGCTGCGATATCCTGCTGGTGCTGTCTGTCAAAAGCCGAGGAACCGGCAAAGCTGCAACTTCTGAACTCTTGTCAACTGTGGGGAGTCTTCCTTCTGGGAAGAAACCTACAGATTTGATTTTTGAAGGTCTCATGTTTGTACCAAAGGGTTATTTGTTGTGGTGTGACATGATGCTGCGAGTCTCCCTCTTGTGAGCTGGTTTGTCTGGCCTTGTCTGCTTCTCTTAGGAGGTTAAAGTGTTTCAGTTACGGTCTTGTTCCTTTCAAGGGGAGGATACTCCGTGTAGAAAAATAAGCTAGTTCCTTTTTAGGTCTGGAGAATCTGACTTGCTTTGGATTTAACCCTTGAGGTTAGACGTGCCGGAGGGGGGGGGAAACCCTGCTTTCTAGCAATTGGACTGGGTGTCCAACTAATCCAGTATGTATGTTGAATTATTCTCCAATATCTAAAGCAGTGAGAAGAATCCCCCCTCCCCTATCCTATCAGTTTCTATCTGATCCTTTCTGCTACATGTGTTAATGTCTGAATCTGGAACTTATGTATGCAAAGCACATGTTCTTCTTCTGAGAGATGGTGCTTTCTTGTGCCTGACTTCTTTTCGTTCTCTCTATTTGTGGTAGATCAAAGCAGTCACAAAACCTTGTCTGTTCTATTGCTTTTATTGTACTTATGCTGCCTTCACACTTCTAAGGGGTTCTGACACACAATCTCCAAACACAACAATGTGGACTGAAAACAAAGTAGATCCTGGTTTTTGTCCAGTAGATCCTGGTTTTGTCAAAAGATCAGCCCTCTGGATTTCTATTTTGAGGAGAGATTGGGAAGCCCTTGAATGCTGATGGTTGACTTTTCCTAGTTGTACCAGTAAAATGAAGAATTTTTAAAACATGACAAAACTGGAATCTTGGCAGGTTGTGTACAGACAATGGTTTCAGCAACCAACATTTAGAGTGGTGGGACCTTTACTGCAGTGTCTTCGTGTTCAAATGATGGAATTGTGTAAATTAGATACATACAATGATGTTTATGGTTAGAGATGCAATGTTTATTCATTCTTTAATCAACCTGATTAGGATTCTTAAATAAAATTATTGAAGAGCTTCATTGCTAAGGTGGACTCAGCTCTGGTTAGCCATTCAGATTGAAGGTTACGATCTAACATCAAGCTAACAATAATCCAACTTGCTTAGTTGTGGCTTAATTCATTACTCCAACCCACCTATTATGATTTGTAAACCATAGCTGACATTTCAGCACCCCAACTGGGTTTGAGGGAAGAAACTGTGGCTAAACAAACCATGACTTAGTGGGAGGGACTCCCCAAATGACAGAACAGATTTGCTCTGCCAGAATGACAGAATGGATTTCCTCTTAAAGCAAGGAAAACATGATTATTTTGACCTGGAGAATTGTCTTTTTTTAGGATTTTGAGAGTGTGACTTGAAGACATTCCACATTGTTCCTTTGCTCCTCTCTATTTATTTATTTAGCATATGGCATATCATACATGGGTTAGGGTTACTCTACTCTGAAATGTCTTCAATGGCTTTAGGCAAGTCACTACATCTCACCTTAACCAATCAAGTAGGTAGGATGGTTGTAAATGCTAGCTTGTTCTTTTGATGAAGGGTAAGCAGGATCCACAGCCAGCATTAGAGAGATAAATTCTACTCTAAGTCAGTGTTGACTGATTAAGTTTCTGTCCTTAACCCCACAATTCCTATGGATAATGAAAACAGAGGAAAGCAACTTCACTTTCTCTTGCCTTGAATGTCATGGCTTTTGTGAAAGGATCCACACTATCATCTCTTAAACGTTGTTTATTAGAAGATCAAATCATAGGGCTTTATAATTTCTAACTTTATTTAGGATCCTACCCCCAAGATTCTAATTTTGTGGTGGGAAGTTAACATGAAGCAGCTGAACGAGCTAACTCTGACAATGTGCCAATATGTCTGGGCAGGGAAGAACACGTCTTGGGCTCCGCAGTAGGAAGTTACTCTCTTTGGTTAGGAAATAATGACAGCCTGCTTGCAATGTTGCACTTCAACAAGCCTTGGTATGTGGTAGAAATATTGGGAAAAGAGGTCTGGATGAGACTCTGCAGCAGCTGGTGAGCTAGAAGGAGAAGGGAAGTTGCTACAGGAGCTATTTTGATAAAACTGTTGTACTCAACTGCCCCTAACTTTAATGCTGCACACCGTAAAGCAGAGACGGCACACCGTAAAGCAGGGGTGAAGTTACTTGCACCAAGTTGTCTAACCAGGTTCCTGTGTGGCAGTAATATTTTATGTTCCTGTTCTCAGCAGCATTCATGTTTCCTTCCTTGACATCCAGCATGGAATTGGCAAACTTTGGTTTTGATCAATTGATGGAGAAGGCATCAGTTGCCCTAACGCCTTTCAATGCAATACACATGAACATCTCATGTTTGACAGTCACAATCATTAAAGGAAAAACCAAATAGCTCCTGCACAGGCCTTTAGGTCTAAATTTGCAGATTAGTTGAATTAGTTCTGTTGTTTTCCCCCCTAACATGCTGTCAGATCATTCTTTGATGTTTCTGCTTCTAAGATTGGGAAAACTGAGACGGAGGTGGATTGAAGAGCTTTTAGTTGTTGGTACCTTCACCCATTCAATATATGTACAGACTATTACGTGCACACACAGAGGCAACAATGGCAGATTAGGGTTAGGATGTGTGCCCTTTTGCTATAGTTTTGGAGTTGCATCAGGAAGGGAGCAAGCCCCGTATCTGATGCACCTACTTTTCACTGGAGTGGGTTTTGACCATTTGCAAAGAGGAGAGAGTATATATATGCCCTCCCACAAGTTAGGTTCCTCATCTTCCCTTGTGAGGTCAAGTCAAGTCAAACACACAACTTTCTATCACTGTCCATTTTGCTATATGCACCTCCCTTCTCAAATCTCCAAGATGGATTTAGTTGGGTTATCCAGATACTATAGAAATACTATAGGAAGGAACAAAAATCATTGGCCATGCCACACCCACCAGACCCGTGAATTTATTGAAGCCTGGTATTCTACCAAAGGAGCAATTAACAAGCATATTGATCTGGATCTAGCATATGAATATGTGAGAAATCAGACCGTTCAAACGACTCCAATCAACAAGAGAACCAGTCAGCTGCTCAGAACTGAAATATAGATCCAAACAAACAACCAATCACACAGCCAACTGAACATACTGGCACACAAGACATTTATGAGCTAAGGAGAATAGGACAAGAAAATTCTGCTGCTGATCTTACCTAGTCTGGTAACAAAACATTCAGAAGCTAAATTGAAACAAGCTTGGAGAGCAAACCACTGCCAAAATACTACAGAAAAGTATTTTCTATAGAGAAGCAGCAGAGGCGAGTTTTCTTCTGGCTGAGAGGCATAGGATGAGAAAGAAGTAGCCCCTTCAAGATGCCCCCAAAAGACAGTTTTGTCCTCCTTTATGACGTGCCACTAGCACACTGCAATAAACTCTATGCAAATGGGATTCTGGGAGAAGATGGGATCTCTATCAGGGGACACAGAATAGGATCTATCTGTCATAGTTTTCAGGTATGACAACTCCATCATTGGTTGACAACCATGACACCTAAGCTTTGAAGACGCCTGGCTTCAACTGCTACTTTAAGCCATAGCTGATTTTTAGCCGTGGTTAGTTGAGTAGCCATAGCTTATCTGGGTCCACACACTGCACCACGCCACAGCATGATTTATTTAGGTTTTCGTCAAACATGACATATGGAAGCTGAGATTGTAGTTTGCAAGCTAGCACTTCTAGCTGTTAGAACATTGGGTGAACCCAGCCGATGGCCAGAAATAAAATACAACCCAACTGATGGCCAGAAATTGAACTGGTACATGAAAATGAAAATAATATTGAGCTTTAATTGCAAAGGGAAATAAGGCTAAAAAAAGAAAGTTTTTCAAGGGATACAGTGAATTACAAAGCACACCCAGAGAGACATACCTAGAAATCGCCAACTTTTGTTTTGTTTCTCCAGAAGAGGGCTCCCTGTACAGTGTGAAAATTAGAAAGCCTTTAAAAGAACGGCCTGTAGCTACAGAGAGAGAAGAGAAAAGAATAGGTATTCCTGCAATGAAACTGAATCTAAATAACTTGGAAAGCTGAACACGGGTTCTCTCCTTCCAGTCTGGTATCTTCTCATTCAAGCCAGCCTAACTGATGGATTTCTAGCGGTCAAACGTATAGTTGAGGCTTGACGTGAGGAGTGAGGAATGTTTACTACACCAGACGTTCACAAAAACTGATCCTTAGAGTTGTATTGCAGGATATATGATGAGTGTTTTTTAATATGAACTTATGTTTAATGTTGATGGTTTTAATAAAATAATTTTTTTAAAAAAGATGTGTGTGCTAGGAGCAAACATATTAACATATAAAAAAGGAAGTACGAATGGGACGTGTGGACAACACCATCTAAATGGCTTAGTGCCTAGGGACCCAGCTCTGTTATATTCAAATGGGGAAATCTTGAGTCCAAATTCTTATTTGGGGACTGAAAATGAATGTCTCCAAACCAGAAGAAAGTTTGTGAGTGTGGTGTTACTAAGTCTTCCCAGTAAAGCTGAATGCAACGAATCTTCACTGCCCTGGAAAACCTCTGATGCTGCAGTGATCCTTAGAATCACAGAATCCTAGGGCTAGAAGGGATCTTGGAGGTCTTCTAGTCCAGCCCCTTGCCCAAGGCAGGAGAACTTATTGCATCCTGGACAAATATCTGCTGATCTTGACTTGAAGACTAACACTGGCTTTACCCTTAGATGTCCTCAGAGTCCTATGGAGTTTCCAGCAATCATTGCTTGCTGAGCCAATTGACTTTAGAAGCAACGAAGATGGATTGACTGTGTTTGATTTATAGCTGTGGATCAAGTGGTTCCTGTAGACTGGCATTTCTCAACCTCAGCAACTCTAAGAGGTGTGGACTTCAACTCCCAGAATTCCCCAGCCACAAATGCTGGCTGGGAAGTTCTGCCCATTGTGTTCCACACTTCTTAAAGTAGCTGAGGTTGAGAAATATAGACATAATTCTGGTCAGGGGAAAAAGTGTTGAGAAGACTTTACTTTAGCACATATTGATTGGTGTGCTGCAGAGAGAGCATTGGCTGGCTGAAGGGGGAGGAAAGGGAAAATCCTTCTAGAACAGGGGTTCTCAACCTTGGCAACTTTAAGACTTGTGGACTTCAATTCCCAGAATTCCTCAGCCAGCTGGCTGAGGAATTCTGGGAGTTGAAGTCCACAAGTCTTAAAGTTGCCAAGGTTGAGAACCCCTGTTCTAGAACATGTTCCTGGGTTGAAAATGTTGCAGATGGTTTTGGTGTTGAAGTTGGTGGCAATGCAGAAAGAGCCAGAACTGAGCACTATTTGGACTAGTTTAATTCAGCATTGCATGCTAAACGTCAAAGCTTGCCTTGGCTTAGGCTCCACAAAAGAAAAATAATTAAGGAAAGTACCAATAGAAGAGAATAGCAATCTAAAAAATACCTTACTTGTTTTGTGTTAACTTTCAGTGGTGTGAGGTCCTTGGTGCTCTCTGAACTTAATTGTTTTCCTGCAGACATTTCATGACCCAACTAGGGAACATTATCAATGCTATTAGGGTAATGAAACATCTGCAAGAAAAACACAAACTGAAAATTAACACAAAGCAAGTAAGATATTGTCTAGATCACAACTGTGATGGTCTTGGCAGAGATGCTGAGTTTTGACAGGCAACCCTACTTTTAAAACATGTACAACCTGGATATAGATGGACAGCCCTTCAGCCTGAAGTCTGTCTTTTTTTGAAGCAAGAGACGGCTGTTTTAACCAACCATCTTGAGATCCTAGTGTTCCTACTCTACACATACTTAAAACTATGACAATGGACTTGAGAAGAGAGCTTCTCCAAACCTCCAGACTCAAAGATCAAATGCTAAATTAGCTTCCAAGTGACCCGGTGAGCAATGAATGCAGAATTGTTTGAACACAGACAGCTGGATTGCCAATATCAGACCCCAGATCAATTCTGTTTAGCGGTTGAAGGAATATAGAGTAGATTCAGCCAGTGAGGCTGAAAAGCCTGGGAAGTCAAGAGCTGGGGGTGGCATCTTTGTGACTAACGAGTCCTATTTAAAAATAAACATCTAGACACAATAAGCAATCCGTTTCTAAGAGCTCAGCAAGCAGTAAAGAAATAGCATGCACTTCAGTTAAAAATAATAATAAAAATAAAAAAAAACTTTCCATTTTGCCAAATTGGTACTATCTTAAGCAGTGGGCTTTAACGCTCCTTATAATTAGTCAAAACCAAGTCAGTGATCAAATAGCAGATAATTGAAAATGTTTCTAATTTGGGCATCCTTTCTGCTTTCTCCCAGAATCCTTTTGTCTCCTGAATTTAAACTTGGAGTAACTCTAGTCAAGAGAAGGGGCCTGTCTGAGAAGGTCATCTGCTTTGCCTTTCTTTGCAGTTTCTGGGCTGGTCTGAATTCATTTTCCATGCATATGGTGTTCATCATCAGCTGATAGAACAGGATCATTTGGCTTCAGCTGCTAGCAACTGTGTTTTGGTTAGAGTTGGACACGTTCGGCTTCCCATTAGCTCTGCAAGTGGATCAAAGGGCTTGATTATGCATTGGCAGCATTCCTCCTGACCTTCTCTGCTGCCGTTACCACTAGGACAAAGTGGCACAGCAAACAAGCAAACAAACAAACAAATCAGAACTGCTGCATGCAAAACATGAAAGTGACTCCCAGTCTTGCAGCAAAGGCTAAGCGAGCTTTCTCTGCAGAAAGTTTGCGAGAGTTTGGCATCGCTTGATCTCCGTAGCAAGCCTGTTTTTGGGGTTGGTGGTGGGCCAAAAATTACTCCTGGGTTTTGATGGCTCACTTTGCAATGCAAAAAGAAGACCTCAAGTTGGGAGCAGGAAGCAACTTATCTCCCTCCCTCCCTTTCTTTACCTGGGTGCCCTGTAGGTATGCTGGGACTTCAACACCTTCTGTCCATGGTGGCTGGGATTCTGGACACCAAAGGATTCCAGATGAAGAAACTGGTGGATAAACTAGTTGATACTGATTGGAGAGAATATCTATGGTTCAGGGTTGAACAATGGGCTCCTTGGTGCTCTCCAAGCTTGGTGGTTTTGCCCAGCACTGATAATGTCACCTAGTTTGGTAATGAAACATCTGCAAGAAAACTGCCAAGCTCAAAGAGACCAAGGACCCCACCAGCTAGTTGATCCCCAATTATTTTTGCCATTCAGAAAACGGAAATGTGAGAATGAGCTCAGGTCTGCAAGGGATAAACAGACCTCTAGGGTTGAATATTCCTCCCCCATCCTGAATTTTAACTGCTGTGCATGGTCCCTAGAAGACCTTCCAATCTCATTCTTTTAGCACAACAGGAAACTTCTGAAATCAAGCAGTCATACTTTTTCTTCCAGAAGCTGTAGCCGCTTCCCAGGGGAGAACAACACTCTGGAAAAGAGCTTTGCTGAGTCCCTTTGAAAAGGAGGATGCTTCGCCCTCCAGGCATCGCAGCAAACAAGTTTTCCTGCTTCTGAGTGTTTCGACACTCCTGCTTTGTAAGGAGTATTCTACTAATTTCCCCAGGGATAAGGTCTATGTTTTCCCCGTGGGAGTGGATTTTACCGAGTAGGGCAATCAAAGCTATGAGAATTAGCAACCTTTAGAGCAAAAACAAGTGTGCTTGGATCTACCAAAGCTGAAGGTGCATCGCTTTGGAGAAAGGAGGGAGCAGAGGTGACTTGGCAGAAGCAAATGGAAGTGCAGCTTTTTTTTTTTTTTTGCACAAAATTTTCATCTGGGTCTGGGACAGGAAACTGTTTTCATGATTTGTCCTCTGGCCAGCCAATCTTCAGCAGAAGTTCAGGTGGCTCTTTTTCCCCAGGCAGTAGGAAAACAAAGCCAAAACCAGTGGCAAAGGTCTATGCAGTTTGCTTTAGTTGCTCCTTAAGACACAGTTAGTCCTTGACTTACAACAGTTCATTAAATTAAAATGGCTCCAGGAAAGTGACGTATGACCGGTTTTTACACTTATGACCCTTGTAGCATTCCCATGGTCATGTGGTCAAAATTCAGACACTTGGCAACCGATTCATATTTGTGATGGGTTGCAATGCCCCAGGGTTGTGTGATCTGCTTTTGCAAACTTCTGGCAAGCAAAGTCAATGGGGGAAGCGAGATTCACTTAACAACATAATGATTCACTGAACAGCTGGAGCAGGAAAGGTCATAAAATGGGATAAAACTCACTTAACAGATGTCTCAGCAACAGAAATTTGGGGGTCAGTTTTGGTTCATAAGTCATGGACTACCTGTACTTTCCTCCATTGACTGACCCTTGTCCAAGCAGAGCCCTCACCCCCACCCCTACCTCACCCCCTGATCTCAGAATTTGGTTTGGTAAGTAGTCTTTTCAGTTCAGTTTTCTAGCTCTGGTGGCAAGAAGATTCGAGGCTGGTAGTCAAAAGTAATTTGCTCTTTATTGTTCTTTTGTTTCTATCTCAAACTGGAAGAAGAACCTACTAGACATGGGATTCTCATCCTTTTCCTGAGCATAAGCAAAGACCAGTGGGTAGAACTTGACAGAGGGAGACCCAAGTTTGAAATAATGAAGACCCACAACTATAAAGCAATGGAGCATGCTGCATCCTGCAGTTGTGGTGCTCCCTCCCTGGGTTTTTAGAGCAAATATTGACATTCTGGGATGATATGAGGGCACCTGCCCTCTGTAGAGGTTGAGTAGAAGACTTCCCGGCTTCCTTCTGATCAGATGATTCTATAAGTCCATATGACTTATATTTGCCCCTCTCTTTTATTCCTTTGTCCTATGCAGATGTGATGATACTACATATGGCAATAGGTTTGGGAACTACACACCTTTTCAAAGTGTGGGGCTGTGTGCATCCTTGGAGCTGTCAGCCTTCTCAATAAACCAGACAGGAAACAACCAGATGAACTAATTCTACTTTACTGTAAGGCTACATTAACAGATTCTTCGAGCCTGAAAATAGAAATATTTTGCCATCTTCTTGGCCTGAGAAATTAGAGAGTGTCCCTTCTGAGTCTTTCCCCACCCATTAGGCAGCTATGGGCTATGCTGTCTCTTATCTGACTTGTGTTTCCTGTTTGGGAGCATCTCTTTGCCCCGTCTCCCAAGGTCTTTCTCACCTACTACCACAGGAGCCTAGATATTCTTGAGGGGCCAGAGATTGCAATATTAGTCTGTAATCTTTGATCTCCTGGATCTCCTGTAGTTATCGGGGAACAAGTTATTTTTATCTGGCATACTTGCTGGGACTTTCTCCACCATGGAATTATTCAATATACAAGCCAAAGAAGTCTATAAGTGGCTTGAGCTGTGACTCACAGATTACAGCTTCTTTGTTGAAACACCACTTCTTTGCTCCAAATTTTACATTAGAATGTGCACCGAGCGAGCATTCATGCCCCATGATCATCCTCTTCCCACCCACAACCTGGCATGCTCCTTATTGCACAGTAGCTCTCCAGATTCTCAATACGCACTCTGGTGCCTTTCCAGATATGCCACAAATAGAACTTTGCTTCTGAGCCACAAGCAAGACCCCGGCAAAAACCTGAAATGTAGACCTTGTAATGTGTAGCTTTACTCCCACACACCACATCGCTGGACATCCTGTTGGAACGTTTGGTCTCCCTCCTGTTGGAAGCATCAGAACATCTTCCTGCTGGAAAATGTGATGCAGTGGGGGAGAAAATATATATATATATAATTTGGAAAGGGAGAAGAGAAAATGTCAGGCAAAGAGTAAAGCGAAATTGTTGTGTGGTTGGGAAATGTTTCCCAGACTGGCATTTATATCTCTGTGGGGTTATATCTCTGCTGGATGTGGTATGTTGAACAGGTGGCATTTTTGTCCCTATAGAAACACCAGGGTTGATGGGCTGATTGAACCAGTGGATGATGTTTTGAACTCTCAAAAAAATTGTGTCTTGTGGTTATGAAGAACTCATTAACCTGCAGCAGACTAGCTCAGAGTCGCTATTTCCAACTTGCCCCAAGCTGGGCTCTTATAACCAGTGAACCTAATGGTTTTCTCTGGCAAGAAAAGATGTTGCCTATTGAGCGAACAAGATGATTAGCACAGTGGCTAATTATGATTCGGTTGGGTTGCTGAAGGGTTTTTTTAAAAGAGAGAAACAGGGCTGGTTTTGTGGGTTTGTGTTTTTTTTGTAATGTTCAGTTGATCTCTTCTGTTGAAAGAAAGAATGAAGCAGTTGGTGACGTAGTTTGAATTTTTGCTTGTTCCTCATTCTGACATGCAGGCAAAGAACTGGTATTTCAGTAAACAAGCTATAAGATATGAAGGCAAATATACATGTCCTAGGATAAAGTTGGGATCCATTCTGAGTCGGTCACCGGGACCATTGGTTTATTCTTCCAAGCTTCTGGACTCATGCTGAAGCCCATCTTTAGGGAACTTCTCTCTCTCCCCCGAAATGTTATGGAAAGAGAGAGAGCGTTTCCATGAGGATGGGCTCCAGTATGAGCCTGAAAGCTTGGAAGAATAAATCTCTGGTCCTGGTGACTGACCCAGACTGGATCCTGTAAGATATGAGTCATATCATGAGGTGTCCAATGTTGTCAGGATTCCCAAGAAGGAAGGGATGCGTTCTGGAACACCAAGAAATAGTAAAGTGAGATCCTTGATGTTCTCTGAGCTTGGTGGTTTTCTTGCAGATGTTTCTGCACTGATGATGTTACTTACTTTAGTAATGAAACATCTGCAAGAAAACTCAGAGAGCACCAAAACCCCACAGTTCAGCTCTGAGCAACAAATGTTCTCTTGTATGAAGACAGAAAAGTTTAGATACTTCGGTTGAGAGAAAGAGAGTTAAGATGGCTCCTCCCTAGAAGTTCTCAGAGTCTTTCTTTAATGATGCAAGTAACTGCTTTAGTTTGGCAAGATTCTGTCTATAGGTGAAGCATAATAAAGGAAACTACTTGGAAGAAACTCTACATATCTTTCTTGGTCCTAAGGGCCTGATACTCCACAAGCCACTGGCAGGTCTCTTGTCCGTGTGAACTTAACTGATCATCCCATGGTGAAGAAGGCTGTGCTTCACCTTCCTTATCATTTTACAAAAATGTGGCAAGCTGGCCACAGTTCTTCTCTATCAAGAAGAGATGGAACAAGTTAAAGAACCTCACATGAGCACCATAGTGTGATAGGGTTGTTTGACACATGACCTTATTTCCCACACTTGGAGACATCCTAGCAGAAGTCCTAAACAAGTTGAACAACTTCTAGACATGCAAAGCAGAGTAGCGTAGAGCAGATATTTACACCTGAGTTTCTCAGTTTTGCTTTTTCAGGAGTAATTGATTAATGCACGACTATCTCATATTATAATCATATTTGGATAATACAGTGCCCATTAATGCACATTATTTATGGATTCTTTACATAATGTGCATTTTAATATCCTCACAAAGCTCGCTCTCTTTAATACAAAAAAGTTGAAAACCATTCAAGTTGAGAAATTGATTTTTCATTTCCTTCTTGCTACACTTCAGAAAGGAGAGAAACTATAAATAAAATGAGTTTGACCTGCTCATTTCAATACTGTATTAAATAAGTATTATTATTATTATTATTATTATTATTATTATTATTATTATTATTATTATTATTATTATTATTATTATTATTATTAGTAATTAAACTTATATGCTGCCCTTCACCCAAGACTCAGGGCGGCTCACAACAGTATCCCTCCTCACGCAATTTAGGACGGGGACTCCATTCCCCCCCCCCCATGAATCAGTTTAAGCTATTTAGTCCATTTTTACAATTTGTTTTATTTGGCATATTCCACGGTGGTTTTCCAATTCCTTTTAAAGGGCAAGGTTTTATAGGTCTCTCTGTGGGAGACAAATAAATTTTTCTGATCTTTAGAGTACAAGAATATATGTCTGTGCATTTGCTCTATTTCTTTTATTTGCCCAGATAAACAAGACCGTGATTATGGCTATTTTTCTAGGAATTTATTGAGAATTTTCCCCTTCTTATTTTTTCTGAAATGAAGGAAGCTTAGTAAATCCCACGGAACCTATGCATTCTACATCCTATCACTCAGTTTGGTGACTTTCTCGTTGTGGATTCTAGCTCTATTGATCTAGACCAGGGGTAGGCAACCTTGGCTCTTTTATGACTCGTGGACTTCAACTCCCAGAATTCCTGAGCCAGCATGGCTCAGCTTGGAAACCTCTCCCTTTCCCCTTAGCATGGCTGGCTCAGGAATTCTGGAAGTTGAAGTCCACGAGTCATAAAAGAGCCAAGGTTGCCTACCCCTGGTCTAGACAGCTTCATTAGGTGTGGACCTCATTTCCCAGAATTCTTAGTCATAGATCCACAGGCAGTTCTCAACTTACAACCCACAATTGAGCCCAATTATTGCTAAGTGAGATGGTTGTTAGTGGATTTTGGTCCTTTTCATGACCTTTCTTGCCCCAGTTATTAAGTGAATCACTTTGAATGGTCACTAAGTGCTATGTCATTTATCAAAGAATATCTTATAATGGCTTTTCTGCAGAAGTCATTCAATTCCTCCGGGAACCCTAGGGCTTCATACAACTCAATCAAAAGAATAAACAAATATGCTTTAATATCACAAATATCAGTATTTTAAACAACTGTCTTCCTCTTTATTCTCCTTTATAGTTCAAATCTTTTTATCTTAATCCTTCACTCCATTCTCCTTGCCTCAAATTCTTGCACCTTAGTTGAGTTGTCCATGTGCTGTCTGAAATCTTGATTCTGGGATGTCCAACTTTGGCGACTTTAAGACTTGGGGATTTCAACTCCAGAATTCCCCAGCCAGCATGACTGGCTAGGGAATTCTGGGAGCTGAAGTCCACCAGTCTTAAAGTTGGACAATCCTGCCTTATTACATTCATAGCTGGACCGTTTCCATTTCACTGTAATATTTATGCCACAAAGGTTGTGGTGGGGGATCTGTTTAAGCTACTGAAAAGGCAACAAACTGCCGACAGTAATATATGGAGCTTGATTCTTGCTGATGTAGCTGCTGAACTCAGTATCCTTTTCACATGCTGACAATGGAGCCCTGAGCAAGGAGATAAAAACTGAATATATTGAAAACTGCAAAACAGATTGAAGGATTAGCTTTTCTTCTCTCCCCCCCCCCTCTCTTTTACTTTCACTCTCCATTTTTGGCTGTTGTCACTTTGCAGTTTAGAGGGCAAGAGGGGAAATGTGGCTTCTTGTTCTTAGTGTACTTGGTGATGTATAGAGGACAGGAAGACGAATTGGTAGCGGTTTCTGACATTTGGGATGAAACCCCATAGCTTAAAATGAAATGCTTGGGAGTTACCAGGCTGCCAATTCTGATCTATAGAGGCTACCAATGTTTGTTCTTCTTTAGCTTCACAAGTCTCCCTGTTTCAGACTTGCAAGATTGATTTCGGCCTTGCTGATGCAACTGGTTCTAAATTTATGGTGCGGTTACATGAAAGGAATATTGCAACTCTGAAAGTACATCTCTCTCCCCCCCCTTGCCTTTACGGTTCAAGAAACTAGGGAGAGTCTCTTTTGAGATGCTTGCCACACCCCCATTTATAGGGTTTCCTGCTTGAGCAGGGAGTTGGACTAGACTAGAAGATCTCCAAGATCTCCCTTCCAATTCTGTTATTCTGCAGGCTCACTGCTGCTTATCTCATGTTGTTTACTTTTCTTCCTTGTCTCAAGGTCATTCCCACACACCCTTACCAAGAGTCAACCTATGGGCCCTTGATTGCAGATTACTTCTCTGGCTCATCAGCAGAGATATAATTTGCGTTTGCATGGAAATTCATCCCAGTATGGTGGTTCTTTGGCAGAAAGGTCCCTAATGCAGCTGGCTGAAAGGACTAAGGAAATAAATAGAAGCAAGAGAAGATAATTGGAGCAGTATCATGATTATCAGACGGCATTAATGTTTTTGCCAGATCTTAGAACCTGCTTGTTCAGCTGGGACTTCTTTGGATAATGATCTTTCACCCACCCAGCTGCAGAATGAGTCTCCTTAGCAGAATGTCAAGTGGTCACATTAAAAAGCCTCCAGAACCAGCTCTCTCCATCTACATATGTCTGCATTAGTGGCAAATAGTACTGTCATTTTGTAATAATAGACTGAAGCAAGAGCCAGTTTGGTGTAGTGGTTAACACATTGGGCAAGAAACAGAGAGACCATGTCTTCAGGCTCTGCCTTATGCACAAATCCAGCTGGGTGACCTTGGGCCCATCACACACACACAATCCTAAGAAGGAAGTGATGGCAAAACCAATTCTAAAAAACCTTGCTGAGAAAACTTCATAGATTTGTCTACACCAGGGGCGGGGAACCTTGGCTCTTTTATGACTTGTGGTCTTCAACTCTCAGAGTTCCTGAGCCAGCATGGCTGGCTCAGGAATTCTGGGAGTTGAAGTCCACAAGCATGGCTGGCTCAGGAATTCTGGGAGTTGAAGTCCACAAGTCATAAAAGAGCCAAGGTTCCCCGCCAGGAATCAAAAACTGCCATGAAGGCACAAAAAAATAGCAATAAAATGTATGCCTGTGTAGATATAGGCAGTCCTCGACATACATATGGGTAGACCTCAACAATTCATTTAGTGACCATTCACAGTTGCAACAACACTAAAAAAGAATGACTTACGACCGTTTTTCAACCTTACCACCAGTGCAGCATCCCCGTGTTCATGTGATCAAAATTTGGGTTGCTTGGCAACAGGTTCATATTTATGATGGTTGCAGTTTTGCCGTTGCGACCTTCTGACCAGCAAAGTCAATGGGGAAGCCAGGGTCACTTAACAACCATGTTGCTAACTTAACAACTGTAGCGATTCACTCAACAATGGTGGCAAGGAAGATCTCACCGAACAACAGAAATTTTGGGGTTCAGTTGTGGTCATAAGTTGAGGCCTGTCTGTATCTATCTGAAATCAGGGGGAATATTCACTCTGTGGCAAGAAAGACCGTAAAAACTCAAAAAAAAAAAAAAGAAAGAAAGAAAGCAAAACTCACTTAACAAATGTTTCACTTAGCAACAGAAATTTTGGACTCAGTTGCTGTCATAAGTCAAGGACTATGTGTGCATCCACAGCCATTAAAAGAAGAGGTAGGTCAATGCAAAGCCTTGAAAGTCACTTTGTTTTGAACCAGCCTTTGTCTGAATAGCCCTTTGAGGATGTTTTGCAAAGGGAGGTGGCCTCCTGCTCTAGGGGCTTCATGAGATCTTCTGCATGACATTGAATAAGCCACTTCTACAACCTTGGATGGTCTACTGTGCATGAGAAGAAGGCAGTGCCAGGAAAAAAAAAGTTGGGCAGAGCTAAGTGACCATCTCAACTTTTGATTACAGTTGAGGTGCCTTTTCAGAAGTACAGGCAGTCCTTGAAAACTGTTTTGTGAAAAACGGTCGTAAACCAATTCTTTCCGAGCTGTTGCAACTTTGAACAGTCACTAAACGAACTGTTGTAAACCAAGAAGTAGCTGTGGTGCTGCTTTGCCGAACTCCATTATATCGCCATAACCTCCATTCTGGTGGCATACAAATAATTCTAGATTGAATCGAGAAAAAACATTCCAGAGTAAGCAAACAGACATTCCGAGGACACCCAGTGGACACCAAATACTAAAAATTACCGGGCTAAGTTGATAAATTGATTTTTTAAAAAAGCCTTGTTTGTAGGAACTCGATCATCCTACTATGTTTCTCAAGGCTGTTTAATTTTGTCCAGCACTGGGATGAGTTAAATAAATCTTTTGCCATCAAATCTTGTGACTTAACAAACAATTAATGTACTGTTGCAGCGTCTCCAGTATTTACTTCTGACTTGCATGATTCATCGAGCACTGCTGGAGTTTAAGTGCCAATAAACGAATAAGAACACAGAAGAGTTCAAATATCTTCAACCTTATATTACCAAGAAGTATTGGAGTATTGCTTAGCTCCATTAATTGCCGTTCATCACAAAGTTTGTACTACAAGGAAGTGTATCTATTAGAGTTTCAGAAAACTTCACCTAATTGCTGGAGAGTTGAGCTGATCCCACTATCTACTTTTTTAAAAACCTTCTCAGAGTTTTTTTTTTTCCAAAAAATGTAGGCATTACCAAGAAACTCACGTAGCCATTAGTCAGAGAAATATGACTAATCACTCAAGAACTTCTCAAGACCAATCCAATCTGTTTTTCGATCTGATGTTCCTCTTACATGTCAGATGAACTTCTGCCTCTTTCAGAATAACAGAGTTGGAAGGGACCTTGGAGGTCTTCTAGTCTGACCCCCTGCTCGCACAGAAGACCCTATACGAGTGCTTCTCAACCTTGACGACTTGAAGATGGGTGGACTTCAACTTCCAGAATCCCTCAGACAACCATGCTTCAACTTACAGAATCTCTCAGACAGCCATGTTTCAATTTCCAGATTTCTCCAGAGTCTGGGGGATTCGGGGAGTTGAATTCACCCATCTTCAAGTCACCAAGGTTGAGAAACACGGCTGTCCTGTGAATTGAATCTGATTGGAAAGTTGGGATGATTCGGTTTGATTCACTTTACAGGTTTGTGTCAATTAAGCAAATGGATCAAATTTAGATTGTTGAAATGAGCAAATGAAAGACAGGCACGGGTGAGCAGAAAACCCCCAAATTAACTGAAAGAGATTTGAAGCAGTAGACTTGATACCGCAAAATCAATTCAAGTTGTTTGGCACGCGAAATATTCTCGCAGACCCTGGGTAACATGTTCCTCGGCTCCTGTTAAACAACCAAATCTTATGGTTCTTTAAAGATGGACTTATTACAGCATGAGTGTTTGTGGAGTGTTACAGGGATTAATACATTGCCATCTTGATCTCCACTTCATCAAAGACATGCAGTCTTAAATTATAAATACATAGTTGTAGCAAGCGCAACTCGACATGCCCTGAATTGAAGATTGCAAGGCAGGTTTGAAGGACATTGGAAGGGAAGCATAATTTCAACCCTTTTCTTTAGACAAAGATACACTTTGGGACAAACCTAGTTTGAAAATTGCAGTTAAAGGGCCATGGGTGAACCAGGTGGTGTCCATCTGATCAGCTTATTGCTAAACTTGTTTTCACGCTGTTAAAATTACAAGAGGAATTTTGAGCACCCAAGCTTGTAAAATAATGGTTCAGGGGGTCCTCAACTTATGACCGGTTACTTAACAGCCATTCAGAGTTATGGTGGACCCCAAAAAGGTCCATGGGTTCATAGTACTGATGGCCGTGCATGTGCATACACACACATACACACACATACTGTAGTGACATGATTGCATTTGTCAACCTATTGACATTTATGGCTGTTTGCACTATCCTACAGTTAAAATTTATGAAGGTTTTTTTTTTTTTGCTGGAAATCAGCCTTTGCTTCCTTGCTTTACGACCACCATCAAAAAGACTGCAAAATCAGGCATTGGTCACATGAGGCCCCACTTAACAACCGATGTGACTTACAGCTGAAATTCCAGCCTCAGTTACAGTTGTGAGTTGAGAGCCATCTGTTCCGTCAATCAAAACATTTCTCAATTTCACAGTTTAGCCGAGATGCACTAGCAACGCTTAAAACTCCCAAACTGGCAATGTTGCAATGTGTTTTGGATAATCTCAAGTCTAACGCTCTGTGTGTGTGTGTGTGTGTGTGTGTGTGTGTGTTTGTGTCTGTATGTTTTAAATACAGAACATCATTTGAGGAATACACAGGTAACTTTAGATGCTGCCTGTCTGTGCTTTACTTACGTCGGCTTTTGAAAGTGACACAGGCAAAATGAATGTCTGTCACTTGGCAATGTAACTTCTACATTTCCTTTAGGGAACGGAAGACTGAAGATCACGTCTTTGTGCTCATATTAAACTATTGAACAAAGCAACCCCAAAAGACATGTAGAGGGGTAGCAATTTACTTGCAGCATTTAACCAAACGTAAGAACTGTTGCAGGTAAATGGAGATGGATGGCAGGTGGACCTTGGAAACAGCCTCTGGCTTACAAATGGTCTGGAAAAGTGGGAGACGGTTCTTTCGAAGGAAGAGATGGAAATTAATGAAATAAATCCCAGCTTCCCACTGGGGATCCTGAAAACCATTCTCCTCTTCCACTAAATTTGGAAAGGAGATGGAGGAGAACACTTTGGAATCACAATTGGCTGCAAGGAGTCCCTTGCTAATCCAAAGCAACTTAAACTTAAGTTTAAACCTGATCTGAGATGGAAAAAGAGGTTGGGTGGGTCCTGATATCCAAAGAAGAGATTTGAGATTTGATTGATTTTGACCGGGCCTAACAGATGAGCCCCATCTATTATGGATATCTAACAAGACATGGTTAATGAGACCTCATAACTTAGAAGAATGCAACAGTCTTCTCATTTTTCTCTTCCATATGCTTTATTAAATGAGGCCAGCACAATTCCAAAGAGCAAGTTTTTGCTTTTAAGTGAGAACATCCATTTCCCATAATAGGCTACCCTAAATTGCACCCTTCTGATATCCTGCCAGCAGAACAGGGGGCTCTAATGTTTATGGAAGTGGGCATTGCACCAAATTGCTGGTGCTCTATTTTTACCCTTGAACATTTGAATGCCCATAATTTTATTGAAGCATTTTTTTTCCCCCAAAGCAAATGCTGCTGCTTGGGAAGCTGCAATTCATTTCTCAGTTGGTCTTCTCCCTTGTTTCTACCCCACCCTAAGATTTCAACAAACAAAGTCTTTTTTAAAATAATAATAATAAATTTCCAGCGGGGTCATTCATTCTCCCTCCACCCGAGCAGCGTGGATAATTCAAGGCTGATGGTATCATGCGCAAAATATGTATCAGGGCTTGTCTCTGTTTCTCATACCATGGCACAGCAAACTCCCCAAAGCTTGCCAGCTAAACGATGTTTGGAATGCCAGTTCCAAGGGAGGTGGCGGCTTGCAGTTTAAACTAATAATAGTTTGCAGTGGGACCTGAAGTACAGAGTTTATTGTTTGTATTTATTCTAAAAAATCAACGTTGCCCCAGGCTTCAGGAAAACAGCTGCCCATTTAAATCTTTTATGTCTTCTGGTGAGAGAAGATTTTTAACTATGGAAATCAGCAGGGGTGCGCATGGGTGTGTGTATTTTGCTAACCGAGGCTCAGCTGTGCAGGGTTTTAAAAAACACTTTCCTTTTGTGATAAGTGAAGCACCCCTTCAAAGCTGCTTTGGGAAAAGAAGCTTTGCTTTTAAAGACCGAAGGAAATCTGTCACTTTCTTTGAAGCCACATTTTTTTTCCTGAAGATCTCTTTCTGATATTCAGTTGCCAATGTGTCTTTTAGTTATTAAAAAATAGAGAAGGACACCAGCATAGTGGCAGACATCACCTCTATCAAAACAAAGAACCACTTAGGTGAGATCTGTGGTGTACATAACAACAATAATTGGCATTGACAAATTTGCCATTGGTCAATTGCAAAAGGCAGCTTGACTTGGAACAGCTTCCATCCTGCGACAAGATCTGTAATGCCATCAATAACCACATCTGCCTATTCCAGGTCCTTGGGAAGGACTCGATAGGTAGACAAAAATTAAGGTGACCAACTTTTTTACAATGAAAAGGAGGACACAAAGAAAAAAATATCGTAAATAAAAGAAACATTTTATTCATTGCAACAATAATACAGAATACACTATAATATGATAAATGCATAATAAAAACATTTGTAACAATAACATTTTATATTGTAATTATGCTTACATGCCATGCCTCTGCCTGCAGCCGCCCTGCCAGCACTGCTGCCCCGCCGTGTAGAGCGGGCCCCGCAGCTCCCATAGCATGGGGGGCAGCCGGCCACCGCCGCCCCTCACACCCCCGCCTGCAGCAGCCCCACCGCCCCGCCTCTTGCGCCCGCAGCCATTATTGCCCTAGCAGAACTGAAGATCAAGAGAAAGTTACCATGGCATCGCCACTCCAGTCTCCTCCAGGTATCTTCGGGACTAACTAAGAGATGGTGTAGTTGGGTAGCAGGGAGGTGTGCAAAGTTCCTGCCAATTCGCCTTCGCTGCAGACAACTTACATGTGCAAAGTTTGCCGGCCGGGTGTTTTGGCGTGCTCAGCAACAATTCTTATTGGCTTTCGAAAGTCAATAGGAGTAGCATAGCTCATGCAAAAGTTGAAAAAGAAAACATCAAAAAAAGGTGCTGGAATGCCATTCTGAGTGTTCTATGAGGGGAAAAAAAGCCCTGCAGATTAGTCTTCAAATATCAAAAAGGAGGACATGTAGGAGGACACTTTTTGAGGGAGGACAGAACTCACAAAAGGAGGACTGTCCTCCCTAAAGGAGGATGGTTGGTCACCTTAATGCCAAACCCAGTTTGAACATCTGGATGACTGTGCAAAGATCAATCAGCAGCAGCAGCATCACAGCTACCTTGCTCGGACCCAGTATAGATCAATTGCCCAGTGGAAGCAGAGACAGAGCACATTGTGTGGAAGATAAGTGTAGTTGAAGGTGGGAGAGACCTTGGGGGAAGGGGCAAAGAGATGCTTCCTAGAGAATGGTCAGTTAAGAGACTGCATAGCCCACAGCTGTATAATGGGCAGGGAAAGATGCTCAGACTCAGCTCATCCACCCTCACTCTCTCCTCTTCTCTCTCTACGGACGAGGCTGCTCGCTTCAAATGGTTGGCTACCGAAGCCCGGGAGCCAGGCAGGCGGGCAAGTCTCAACTGCAGCATTTTGTTGTTGCTGTTGTTGTTTTGCGTGCGGGGGGGGGGCCGCTGGCTGGGAACAGAGCCAAGCCAGCTCTGTGGTTGGAAGTCCCTGCAGTTTAGGAGCCAGGATCTTCCCCCTCTCAGTCCCAAATCCCAAGCAGGATTCACCACTTTGGGATTGGAAGTGAGCTGCGGGGAGATGGTCTGTCTCTCTTCCTCCCCTCCTCCCTTCTGTGCCGGCTACTGAGGCTCCCTGCTGAGTGCAGTCGGCCTGAAGCGGAGGAGAGTGAGGGGCCTTGCAAAGCCTGACGTTGCAGCCTTTCCGGAGGGTGGAGGGTGCGGGTGAACGGTAGCTCTCCAGATATTGCTAACATACAGCGTTTGCCCTCCCTGCAGCAGAATCAATGAGAGGTGCTGGCATTTCTCTTTGTCAGAATGTGGTGAATCCACATTGCCCATCTCTAAGGGAGGAAGTTAAATGATTTGGTAGGTGAACTGGTTCTGTTAGTAAAGGGGGGGGTGGTGAAGAGAAAAAGAGAGGGAGAGAGAGAGGAAAGAGAAAGAGAGAGGAAAGAAAGGGAAAGAGAGGAAAGGAAGAAAGAGAAAAGAAAGGGAGAGGAAAGAGGGAGAGGGGGGAGAGAGGAAAGAAATAGAAAGGGAGGAAAGAGGGAGAAAGGAAAGAAAGAGAAAGAGAGGAAAGAGGGAGAAAGAAAAGAAAGGGAGAGGAAAGAGGGAGAGGGGGAGAGAGAGGAAAGAAAGAGGAAAGAAAGGGAGAAAGAGGAAAGAGAAAGGAAAGAGGAAAGAAAGAGAGAAAGAGGGAGAAAGAGAAAAAAGAAAGGGAGATGAAAGGAGAGGGAGAGAGAGGAAAGAAATAGAAAGAGGGAGAAAGAGGAAAGAAAGGGAGAAAGAGGAAAGAAAGAGGAAGAAAAGAAGAAAAGAGAAAGGGAGAGGAAAGGGAGAGAGGAAAGAAAGGAAAGAGGAAAGAGAAAGAAAGGAAAGAGGAAAGAAAGAGAGGAAGAGGGAGAAAGAGAAAAGAAAAAGGGAGATGAAAGAAAGGGAGAGGGGGAGAGAGAAGAAAGAAATAGAAAGAGGGAGAAAGAGGAAAGAAAGGGAGAAAGAGAGGAAGGAAAGAGGAAAGAAAGGGAGAAAGGGAAAGGGAGAGGAAAGGGGGAGAGAGTAAAGAGAAAGAGGAAAGAGGGAGAAAGAGAGGAAAGAGAGGGAGAAGAAAGAGGAAAGAAAGGGAGGGAGAGGAAAGAGGGAGAGAAGAAAGAGGGAGAGGAAAGAGAAAGGAAAGTGAGGGAGAGGAAAGAGAGAAAGAGGGGGAAGCGCAAGTCTCTCTCTCTCTCTCTCTCACACACACACACACACACACACACTGAGTGGGGAAGAAGACTGAAAGAAAGAAAGAAAGAAAGAAAGGAAGGAAGGAAGGAAGGAAGGAAGGAAGAAAGGAAGAAAGAAAGAAAGAAAGAAAGAAAGAAAGAAAGAAAGAAAGAAAGAAAGAAAGAAAGAAAGAAAGAAAGAAAGGATTTCCTTCTGTAATACAGATTGGCAAATGCCATTAAATCTCCCCAGGGTGCTTCTAGAGACAAAGATGTTGGGTTTCAGGGCCATAAAACTACAAGTTGGACACCAATATCCATCCCCAGTTTCCTTGCTTCATTTGTGCCCAATGAAATTGATCTCTCCAGGGGAAGGATAAACTTTCCAACAATTTTTCAAGGGCAGGACTTCTCTCATAGCGAAGGACCAAGAATGTAATGCAGGAAACCTCCGGGAAGAATTTTCTTCCAGATCTCCAGAAATGGAAAGTCCGCTAGAGAGAGAGAGAGAGAGAGAGAGAAGTTTTTAAAAGATCATCCCCGGACATCTCAAAGAGGAGCCAAATTCCATCCCCCATCTGTCAGAAATGGTCTTCTCCTCCAAACAGACCAAACTGTCTTTCCTCAAATAGAATGAAAACTGGGTGGTGGAAAAAAATGCAAGGGAACTTATCTATCCAGCACCAAAAGGTCCTTTTTTGTTGTTTTTCTTTAAAACCCAAGCAATTACCATTCAATTCAATGAAAGCAGATTTCTTTGGTTCTGCTTACATAAGGCAATCACAACCATTAAAAGCTTGAGTGATCCAGCATAAGGATAGCCAATACTTTCCTTATACTCCAAAGCTTGATGCATTCTAGTCTAGTGGGTGGTCCGTAGGCTTCTTGGAGCTCCCATCCGTTTCAGTGTGTGAAAAATTATTTCAAATTAGCTTCGGGCAGGCCTAAATGTGACTTGGTATTGCGGGAACATCTGTAATCCAGTTGTGATTCAGATGTGGCATCAGCTTGATTCTTCCTCTGCCCTGCTCTATCTCCGATGCAATTTTGCACTTCCGATGGCAGATCCAGGGTTTAGCAGGCAGGAGGAGATTTTAATCTGGAATACAATTTTAGTCCTGGCGAGTGGTTTCCCTTAAAGCTGTGTAAATTGCTAAAAAAGCCTTCTGCTCTATTATGTTGAGTAGAGGGGTGTTTTGTGGTCTTTAGCTAGCTTCCCTCAAAAACGGCTGATACGTTTCACGTGGGCTAAAGCTTCCTGCTTCGGTTTTGCATTCGGCTTCAGTTTTAATTGTTTATTTGCTTATTTTAATATCTCTCTTTTTTTTAATCCTGTCTTTCTCCACCTAAAAGGTAATCAAGGCAACTAATGAAATTTAAAATGTCAAGTAAAAATGATCCAAGCAATTAAAACAGCAGAGTGAAATGTGTGTGGGTGTGTGCAGACTACAAATTATTGTGTTAAGCTGTAGTGGGTTCACTCTGTAGAAGTTTTGTATGTGTGTCTTGTATTTTAATTTTTACCATGCTGCCCTGGGCATGTTAATTGTCAAATTTGGTCTGTGTGTAATATGAAAAAGAATACTAGCAATATAGACAAAATAAAACAGAAGCTTTGAGAAAACAACATCTAAGCCAGGATCGGAGTTATAGACAGTTGTCCTTGACTTACAATCATACATTTAGTGACCATTCAAAGTTACAACGGCATTGACAAAAGCAAATAATGACAAATTTTCACACTGCAGCATCCCCAGAGTCACGGGTTCAAAATTCAGCCGCTTGTAATTGACTCATATTTATGACGATTGCAGTGTCCCAGGGTCAGGTGATCGCTTTTTATGACCTTTGGACAAGCCAAGCCAATGAGGAAGATAGATTCATTTCACAACCATGTTATTAACTTAAAAATTGGCGTGATTCACTTAACCACTGTAGCAAGAAAGGACATAAAATGGGGAAAAACTCTCTTAACAACTAAAGTAGCTGAAGAGTCCTGAGGTAATATTGTCTTCCTCAAATCAAGTTGACTTATCAAAGCAAAAATGTGGCTACCTCATGGATCCTACTTGGAGTAAGGATAATTGGATGGACTAGGGCCTTCTCCCGAAGAGACTCACATGTGGATTGCTTGCTTGGTGTGCCCTTTTTGACCTGTTGATGATTTTAGAGCAGGGGTGTCCAACCTTGGCCCCTTTAAGACATGTGGACTTCAAGTCCCAGAATTCCTCAGTCACCCAGGAATTCTGGGAGTTGAAGTCTACAAGTCTTAAAGTGGCCAAGTTTGGACACTCTTGTTTCAGAGGCTAAGTCAGGAAGGATGATGAAATAGATGATGAACTCAAGTTATATCTTGGTGTGATGCAATAATTGAAAATACCCAACTATCATTTAAGGTGTTAATTGCATAACAGGCGAAAAAAATTGCTATGAATTTGGAGAGTTTGGGAGAAAAAAGGTGCTCTCAATGGATTATTTTGGTGTGAAAAAAACTGTAATCTTGTTTCTCATCCTGAAACAAAAGTGTCAGAATAACAGAACAGCAGAGTCAGAAGGGATCTTGGAGGTCTTCTAGTCCAACCCCCTGCTTATTGGTTTAAGATCATCAGTTTCTTGTGGCTAATTCCAGTCATTAAATCTTGAAGATTTTTTTTTATTTTTTTAAAAAAATAAGTCATCCTTTTAAAGTTCAGTGGAACATTTTCTGAAAAGTAGAGTTTGCAAATCATTTTGGATCCTTACTTTCTGATTAAAGTTGTAAACGTTTAATACAGTTCTAGCAAGCTGTGGATGTGCTTTTTTTTAAAAAAATACCAATGTGGCACGTCCTAATTTAGACCTAATTTTAATTCCTGTAACACTACTTGTACTAATGTCTAAAGTCCTCAATATTAATTTGATTGGGAAAATTCCAGAAGGACTTTCAATTTTTTTCTCATTAAAAACATTATAGATGTCTTAATTAAGCTCTGTTATTAATAGGAATGTTGCTCAATTTAAACTTACACACTTGAAGATGCCGTTACCTCCAGCATGATTCGTTAGATGAGTCCCGCCATGCAAGAGTGCACACCTCAGTTTTGAAAGCTGTCAGATCTTGATTGGTCCTGTCTCTGTGAAGCTCTGGAAGATCTTCTAAACTTTGCATGGGTGAAAGTAATTCGAAAGAGGAATTGATGCTTGCTTGTTCTGCCTGTAACCATCTTGCAAAGTGGAATTACCCACTTCGCTATCATTTTCCTAGCTTTGCTTTGGGATGGGACTAGGAACCATTATACAGTAACCACCTATCTTTCTTCATGTTTTCTTTCTACTCACCTCATCCATTTAGGACAAATTTATCAAATAGTCAAGTTGAGGTTGCTTTTTTCCCCCTTTGACCTTCCCGCCCTTGTCTGTTGTTCCTTGACAAGTTCCTGGAAGGGATAAATAGATATCAACAGTAAGAACACCAGGAATGGGCAGATCTATAGGTCCTGTGATTGAGCAGCACCTTCTGAATTGTCCAAAATAATTAGGATTCCTTTCCTCTCTTGGAAATACTGATGTTCCTCAATGGTTCCTTTGCCCCATCCCTACTCCCCTTCCCCAAGTGGCACCATCATTCTGTGGCAGTGACTTCCAGAAATGATTCGCAGTTGCCTCTGTAGAAACTTCACCACATAACCACTGGTGGCTAAAACATGAAGAAATGGTTGCAGGAATTTGGTATGTCTAGTTTAATGACAAGGACTAGGGTGAGAGGTTGGCAGTCTTCCACTATTTGAAGGGCTGCCACAACTTATTTTCCAAAGCACAAGAAGACAGAACAAGAAGCAATGGGTGGATACTAAGCAAGGGGAGAAGCAACCTAGAAGTAAGGAGAAATTTCCTGACAGTGAGAACAATTAGTCAGTGGAACAACCTGCCTCCAGAAGTTGTGGGTGCTCCATCACTGAAGGTTTTTAAGCAGAGATTGGACAACCATTGGTCTAAAGTGACATAAGGTCTCCTGCTTGAGCAGGAAGTTGGACTAGAACAGCGGTTCTCAATCTTTTTCAGGCCGTGACCCCGACATGCACCGTGCATGAACGGCGCGACGACCTGCATCACGCATGCACGGCGCGACGGCCCGCATCATGCATGCGCAGCGCGCGCACGAAGGCCCGCATCGCGCACGCACGGTGCTACCCTGCACATGCGTGGTGCTGCCCCCTGCACTGGCCGAGGAGAAAAGGGGGAAAAAATGGCGGACTGCATTGTTTGGCGACCCCCGTGAAATGATCGTTTGACCCCAAATGGGGTCGCGACCCACAGGTTGAGAACCGCTGGACTAGAAGATCTCCAAGATCCCTTCCAACTCTGTTATTCTATTCACCACCACCACCACCCACACCTTCATGAAGGTCCCACTTCTTTGCTCCTTCACACCACCCATCTGTCTACAGGGCCAGGTTTCTCAAACAGCAAGAGGGAACAAGAGAACTCTGTGCTACTTCTTGCTGTTCAGAAAAAAACTTTTGGGACTGCAATTTCCAAATTTCTGCTGAAAGAGAATGCTTTGTCTGCTTTGTTTGTACACCCCTTTAGAGCTTTTCCTCCCTCCTCTCTTCCCCCCCCCATGCATTTTCTTTATGCATCTCCTGTAGCTTTTTTGTCCTGCTGAAATTAGGAGCTGGGATAGAAGCAAAGGCTGAAAGGAACAAACTGAAATCATTTGTTACCTACATTTTCCATTTCACGTCCAAAACCAAATCTTTGCACACCTCAGCTGGAGACACTGGAGGGGCACCTCTTTTCAGAAAGCTCAATTACAGGCTACATGGAGATTCTGACTTGGCATAATGCAACTTCCAGTGTTCCCCTCTTTGGAAAAGGTTCATGAGGTTCAGTGCCAACAGGGTCTCAGATGTGCAACTGAAACGTAGGTCTTCTGTTTGTCAAATCAAATCAAATCAAATCAACACTGAATATGCCTTTGGTGCTAATGTTCAACCTAAAGGCAGTTTATTCCATAGATCTACAATGCAGCCATCAACATTTCTAATTCAGTTGAATATTAAAGTTGGTAATGGTAAGAATGCTTTCACAAGTAGTCTGGAATGGAATGGGATGGGATGGGATAGGATGGGATGGGATGGGATGGGAGGGAGTGGAGTGGAGTGGAGTGGAGTGGAGTGGAGTGGAGTGGAGTGGAGTGGAGTGGAGTGGAGTGGAGTGGAGTAGAGTAGAGTAGAGTAGAGTAGAGTAGAGTAGAGTAGAGTAGAGTAGAGTAGAGTAGAGTAGAGTAGAGTAGAGTAGAGTAGAGTAGAGTAGAATAACAGAGTTTGAAGGGATCTTGGAGGCCTTCTAGTCCAACCCCCAACTCAGTCGGGAAAACCTATACCCTAAAATTCTGGAGGCAGAGGTTTATTGTTGTTATTTATTGTTATTGTTCTATTATTTATTGTTGTTGTTGTTGCTCAGTCACTAAGTCATTCCAAACTCTTTGCAACCTTATGGACCACAGCACACCAGGCCCCTCTATCCTCTACTGTCTCCTGGACTTTACACCCAAATTCACGTTTGTTGCATCAGTGATGCTATCTAACCATCTCATCCTCTGCCGTTGGTTTCTACTTTTGCTTTCAATCTTTCCCAACATCAGGGTCTTATCTATCTCATATATAGGGTTAAAAATCAATTCTATAACTAGACCATCTGGTATTGACAGATTAGCAAGTCTTTCCCCCAAATAAATATATTTCTGTGTACCCCTAATATACACATTTCCATATGCACTTTGAAAAAAATAGCTGCCGTTTGCATGCATCGGGTGGAATTAAATAGGTTTGCTTCGAGAAGCAAATGAAATGAATTTCTCAGCCAAGTCATTCCATCGTGCTCCATGAGTGGTTCATTCTTTGAAGCTTTTATAGCAATGGGCAGAACCTCTCCTTGTTTTTAATTGCCCTAAAGTGAAATCTAGCAGTTACTTTTTGTGTTTGTTCTTCCCCAAGACTTTAACATAATAATAAAAAAAAAGCTAACTCTACTGACGTGTTCTGATTATTGGGTGCTATTCCCAGTCAAATGTTCATCTGCATCAAAGCCTAAGTAGATGTGAAAGAAATGTGCCTGGGTGTTTTTTTATGCACTGCATAAACTGCATACTATATAGGGGTCTCTCAAGTGTATACTCTAGGCATTGACTCATGAGTGTGAAGTATGAGGTGCTTTTATAAGAGGAAACTAGCAAAGTCCATTCACTTGTAGCACTGATGTTACCTAGTTGGATAATGAAATGTCTGCAAGAAAGCAACTAAACTCAGAGAACACCACGGTCTCCATAGTCATCATTGTCTACTTCCTTCTCCTCCTCCTCCTCCCTCCTTCCCCATCTCACAAATCTCACTCCTTTCTAGCACTGATGACGTTACCTTGTTGAGCAATGAAATGTCTGTAAGAGAACAACCAAGCTCAGAGAGCACCCATGACTCCTCCTTCTCCTCCTCCTCCTCCTCCTCTTCCCCCTCCTCCTCCTCCTCCTCCTCCTCCTCCCCCCCTCCTCCAATCCTACTCCCTTTTAGCACTTAGGACATTACCTTGTTGAGCAATGAAATGTCTGCAAGAAAACAACCAAGCTGAGAAAGCACCAAGGACCCAACCGGCAGCTAATCTGTAGAATAGAAAGAACAATGTAACCAAAATGGATGAGAATGTACCTTTCATCATGGCAGGTGGCTTCACTGGGCAATGAGTACCCTATCTCTACCAGACTGAAAAACAGAGGTGTGCAGAAAAAGTGGTTTCACAGGTGGAAAAGGCAGATTGTTAAGCAGTTAATGTTTCATATAGCAAAAACTTTTTCGAAAAGTGCAAGTTTTTCTCTGTTCTCTGGTGTGCGTAATAGTATGCTACAGAGAGTAGTTGGGTGTAAAGTTTAAAAGGCACATTATAATTTATTAACGATTGGTTTAGAAGAGGTGCCATCCCTTTATTAGTATGCAGTTTTGGGGGGGAAAGAATGTAGTTTTTTAAAAATTGAGCATAATGTTGCATATCATTCTGGAACATCTGGTTGCAATCCTTAGTAGCAGCTGTTTAGTTCCCCAAATATAAGCTAAACGTGATTGTGTTCCTTGGTGATGGTGGAATATGTTATTTTAGATGTCTCTTTTAGGTGAAGGGTGTAATGTCAGGCAGATAGAGAACAATATCAGCATTACTTCCTCAAATACATTCAAAGATCTTATCTTAAGAAATAGGAAGGACTCACTAGCAGATCTGAAGAATGCTGATTCTGTGCTTCTAACAGGAATAGCAAACTTCAAGCGATTCAAGAGGATGGTCATAGAGATGACTCAAAATATTGCCCTTCCTTCACCCCAAGTGAATACCTCTTGATTGCTTGCAATTAAACAAGGTTACATCTCCAGCCTGTTCTCACAAATTGGTGGGGTTTTGCATCAGAGGCAGGAAATTACATCCCCTGCTGTGTATATCACACTTTTGCTTTGGTTCATGAGAAGTATAAATCCTATCTCGAAAATGCTGAATGGCTGAGTGGAGCTGAGCTCCTACTGGCTTTTTTGGTGGGCGAAGGAATTGACAGCAGTGGACTATTGGATCATGAAATAGATGCCCTTCATAAATATTGTGTATTTGTCGTACTTTGGGGAATGACAACAAGTCTTTGATTTACTCCAACAAATCTATTTAAGTTTGTTTTGATCACAGATATTGGGAGAAGGACTCCAGGGGACAGACAAAAACCTCAGTAACAGACAAAAGAAATTTGTTGTGTTCAAGTACAGGTAGTCCTCAACTTATGACAGCTGGAATTGGAACTTCCATGGCTAAGTGAGAGTGTTGTTGAGTCACACCCAATTTTATCATGGTTGTTAAATGAATCACGTGGTTGTTAAGTAATCCTGGCTTCCCCTATTGACTTCGTTTGTTGGAAACTAATTGTGATGGTTGCAAATAGGGATCATGTGATCCTAGGATGATGATCTTCTTCTCTCTCTAATTCTCTCTCTCTCTCTCTTTCTCTCTCTCTCTTTTTCTCTCTTCCTCTGTCTCTTTCTCTCTTTCCTCCTCTTTTCCTCTCTCTCTTTCTTCTTCTTCTTCTTCTTCTTCTTCTTCTTCCTCTTCTTCCTCTTCTTCCTCTTCTTCCTCTTCTTCCTCTTCCTCTTCCTCTTCCTCTTCCTCTTCCTCTTCCTCTTCTTCTTCTTCTTCTTTTCTTCCTCTTCCTCTTCTTCCTCTTCCTCCTCCTCCTCTTCCTCTTCCTCTTCTTCTTCCTCCTCTTCCTCTTCCTCCTCCTCTTCTTCCCCTTCCCCCTCCTCCTCCCCCTCCTCTTCCTCCTGACATATTTAACAAGAAGGAAAAAGTTTCCTCTCTCTCTCTCTCTCTCTCTCTCTGTTGTCTCTCCGTTAATTACTGTGAAATGATGTTTTAATACATTTATCTGGAGTCCCTCCCCCAGCAGACTACCTGTCATCGATTTAAAAGCTTTGTGCTACCGAACGTGGAAGTGTAAATATTTTTTATGTGGTGGTGGGTGGCAGAAGGAATATGCAAACCAATATTCAGCAACATTAATTTCACACTATAAATATATTAGGTGTTCATTTTATGTAGCTGTGGGATGAGAACTACAAGAAGGTCACTTGCACCAAATTAACTCTGAAAGAAATCTGCACAGATTCTGCCCAGTCCTGGATTCTTAGCAAAAATCTGCTTTTTGAATCTTAGGGAGGTGGGGAATTGTTGTTAGGTACTGCTACACATTGTTCCTAGTTTATAATGACTGTGTTCCTACATTGCACTACACTGCACTACACCATTCCTGTAGATTTGTAGCATCTTGCCTTTGGGTGTGCCAATTATAGTTTATTCAATAGCCATGATTAGACTAATCATGACTTAATTATCAGTGAATGACTTTCAGTGCAAGTCAATAACAGTAACTGAACACTTTTGCTTTTAATACTGCAGAATTACCTCTGACCTCAGTTCTCCTGGGAAACACCCAGAAGCTGTAACGCGAGCCTTCCACTTTGCTTAACCAAGTTAAAACTAATGAAATCCTCCTCTTTCTGGAGGTCTCTAAGGCTGGGGGATTCTGGGGAGTTAAAGTCCCCAAGTGTTAAAGTTGCCATGGTTGGATATCTCTGTTTTTTTTTAGTGCCATTTGCTTGCACTTTCCAAGATGAAAAAGAAATTGGAAGATCCTCTTCAAACATGGTCTTCCTCTAGGCTGCTATGTGCATTTGTGAGTGTCACAGCTGGACACAAATACAGCTAGACATTGTGCACATCAACACTGAAAGCTGATGGAAGAAGGAGAGATTTGATCCATCTGTTGAGACCCGATGTTGAATTTTTTCTAGCATGCTCTCCTTCAAATCACTTATGTATTCTTTTCTTGTCTTTTTCTTTCTTTCTATTTGATGTGTACACAGACTTTCTCTGCTTCAGTCCGGCAGAAGAAAATGCTTCTCCTTTGACTAACTGCTGGCTTTACATTTTAATCTCAGTTGCCTTCTGGCCCCGACTGGCTAAGAACTTGTTAAAGCACTGAAACAAGTCATGTCCCTACCGGATTGGCTTTTTTGATCTAACTTCCGCCAAATTGTCCATCTATTAGGATTGACTGGATATAAATGGATTTGCCTCTGTAAGAGAGTAAATTTGCCATCACTCAGCAAACCTAATTTTACTTGCCACTGACGGAAAAATAAAAGTAAAGAGGAATTATAGGAAGTGAAGGCTAAATCATGGCTTTCAGCTTGCTCCCTGCTCTTTTGAAATGTAAAAAGCTGAAGGGGTTCGTGGCCATGACAAGCTCATTGGGGGGAGATAAACAGTTAGGTTGTGTTGCTTTGCTGTGCGGCGTTCCAATTCCTTTTCGACTGAAAGAGTCTTCTGTGAATTTTGTATGCAGACAGAAAATCCTCTTCTTGCCACTGGACTTGCCAGGAAAGAGGTTGGAGTGACGTGGAACATCTCAATGAGATCATTTGTGTCCCTCCACAGCAGCTCCTCAAAACAAATCACAACTGCTTTTGCAAAGCCCCGGGAAAATCACAAATCAAGTTTGTGGTGCAACTCAACTGCAGCTCGATCAGGACGAATCAGCTTTATCTTACTTATCTTGATTTTAGGAGAAAAGGCTCCCTCTTAATGGTGGTACTTATCCTTTGGTTAGAAAAGTTGTCAGCTTCAATTTCTATTATTGATACTGTGTGAGAGTGGATGCAGGTGTGTGTATGTGTGTGCGCACACACAAAGAGATTTCAGATTGTGAGCAAGGGCAACAGAGCACAAAGGATAGCATCAACACATCCATCATTCATCATTCAAAAATTCACATAAACCCACACAATTCTACTTTTGAGAACAAAGAACATACTAATATATCTTTGGAAACAGCTGTATTAAGCTTCCTTCCTCCCTCCCTCCATCCCTTCCTACTTTCCTTTCCTCTCTGTCTTCCTTCCTTCCCTCCCTCCCTCCCTCAGCTACCTACCTATCTTCTTTTCCTCTCTGTCTCCTTTCCTTTCCTTTCCTTTCCTTTCCTTTCCTTTCCTTTCCTTTCCTTTCCTTTCCTTTCCTTCCTTCTCTTTCTTTCTTTCTTTCTTTCTTTCTTTCTTTCTTTCTTTCTTTCTTTCTTTCTCTTTCTTTTCTTTCTTTCTTTCTTTCTTTCTTCCTTTCTTTCTTCCTTCCTTCCTTCCTTCCCTCCTCTCTCTCAGCTATCTACCTATCTTCCTTTCTTTTCTGTCTCCCTTCCTTCCTTTCCTCTCTGTCTCCTTCCTTCCTTCCTTCCTTCCTTCCTTCCTTCCTTCCTTCCTTCCTTCCTTCCCTCCCTCCCTCCGTCCCATCTTCATTCTGAAATCTTATGTAACCTATTTTGTGGATTAATCTGTCATCTGCATAGCGTTTGAAAAACTGCATACCCCTATATGGGGCCCAGACAGTTTTGCAAGCTATAGCAAACCATTCCTTCTGGAAATATTGTATACAAAATAGTTGAGTGACTTTGGAGATTCATGAGCATGGATACCTGAGAGGGATTATACAACACTGGATATAGTTTTTCCAGGACCATAAAACAACCAACACAGTGATTCCTGGGAGAATCATTTTGAAGATTTCTATGAATCTGATGATCTTATAGAAATATAAATAGAATGAGATCTGTTTGAGTGCACTTTTCGAAAATGCAAGATTAATACAAGAGAGAACAGGACAGGATAGATTCATGTAGATGATTCATAAAAGGGAAATGGCAAAAATAATCATCATCATCATCACCACCAATTAAATTCTACCTTCTTTGCCATCCTTGATTTTCCCCACCCATTGAGAGGAAGACAAGCTGGTTGGCTTAAACAAATATTCACCTTTACACTCAGAAGTCCTTGATGGTCTTGGCAACTTCCATGGCTGGCACTGAAAGCAAATTTGCAATGTTAAATTTGCACTGCCTTTAAAGGTCCTCTTGCTTATTAAATCAACATACGGAGGGAGGCATGTCCTGTAAAAAATGACTATGTATTTATTCATGAGCAAGTGGCTTCATTCCAGTAGTGCCTTAGATAATACCGTATAAATGTTTTATTAGTACCGGTAGCAGATTAATTTTGTGCCCACTGCCCTGACAAGAATTGTTTTAGGTGATACGAACAAGTGTATGGAAATGCATGAAAATTATTCAAAGAAGTCCGTGGTGAATAATTGAACAGTCAAAGACAGGCCACGGGTTGCGATGGCCCACCCAAAAAAGAATGCCTCACCCAAAAGACCTTTAAGGACCAATGCAAACTAAAATGCCAAATGTTGCATGAAAAATGTATGAGGATTAGAAAATTGCAGTCCACGTAACTCTAAGTTACTATCACTGATGGTTTTGCCTACCGTAGTTTGGCTCATGAAACATCTGCAAGAAAACCTCCAAACTCAGAGAACACCAAGGACCTGGAAGTCCTCCTCCTCCTCCTCCACCACCACTCCACCTACCCCACTCCACCTACTCCACCTACCCCACTCCTTTCTAACACTGATTATATTACCCAGTTTGGGTCATGAAATGTCTGCAAGGAAACCTCCAAACTCAGAGAGCACCAAGGAGTCCACAGTCCTCCTCCTCCTCCTCTCCAAATACCTACTCCCTCATAGCACTGATGATATTACCTAGTTTGGGTCATAAAACATCTGCAAGGAAACCTCCAAACTCACAGAGCACCCAAGACCCCTCATTGCAACCCTGAGCTACAAATATTCTCCTTTAATGAAATGATGATATATGTGATCTTTCCATCAGAACAGTGAACATGAAAGGAGAGTTGAAACATAGCAACTAAGCATAAAGTGTATCTACACAAGGGTTGAATTGGTGGTAGATTCAGCCCACACAGCAGTGTCATTGAGAGCAATGGATCTTAAGATCCTGTCCAATGTATCACACTGGATTATATGAGAAAGATGGATAAACAGGCAAGAATTCTCTTTCTGCTTCAGTTTTACAGGATAGCTGTGAAAAATATATGCATTAGGGAGATCTTGGCGACTTTTAAGCAGGCTGGCTGAGAAAAAAAAATGGAATTTGCTTACAGGTAGTCCTAAACATACGACTGTAACTGAGCTGGCAATTACGGTCGTAAAGTTGGTCACCATGTGACCAGATCTGATTTTACAACCCTTTTTGTGGTGGCCATTAAGTGAACACAGAGGTCGTAGAGCAAACACTGTGGTCATAAAGCAAATGCTGCGCTTGTTAAGCAAGTCCATTATTCCCTATGAGGCATTTTTGTTTTACAGAAACCAGAAGAACATGAAGTTCTGATACGGCTTTTAAGGAAAGTTCACGGAAGCGTATAATGTTAAATACGGAAAACATTTCAAGACTGAGAAATTCAAAACTGGAACATGTTTTTGGGAAAGTCCACACGATGAATCTTCTCAGATGTCTTCTTGGCACATCCTGAGACAGGTGCATCTTCTGTCAACACCCACAACATGTGTCCAGCCATGGGGAGGGGGTGCAAAAACTGATTTTTGTCCTTTGTATGCGGGCTTCCCCAGCTTTTGTCATTGTCTGCACATTAATTCAAGGACAGACTTTTATGGATGTGATAAGAAAGACCTGGAGTGTGCTTTAATTCCAACCTTGGGGACCTTATATTCTCTGCTCTTGATTTAATTAGTGGGGCAGTAAAATAGAATTAATTAATTGTTTCCTTCCTGCTTCTCGATCCCTCAGGTTTTGAATTCCTTATGCAAATATTGAAAGGGATTGAGATTTCTAAAGGACATAATCTGAGCATGGGTTCATGGTTTTGACAAGCCCGAGAATGTCCCAATTAAAGAGGAGCATTTGAGCATGTATAAAGTTTTCCACATCTTGAACGTTATTTAAAGACTTCACATTTTAAAAAAGTAAAATAACATTTCCAGGAAGAGATTCAGGAATAAAATAAATCCCTTCTTCCTTTATGGACTTTCCATTCTGGTTTTAGCCTAATGTTTGACAGATAATGTTTTGAGTATGCATTATGCAGCTGTTGCAAAGTAAGCCATGGCCATAAGAAAGCTACACCCACTTTAACTGAGATTAAAATGTAGTGAGTGGCTGCTGAGAGTAACTTGCTGTATATTGTAAGATTCTCGTAAGGTACAGTATAACATATTATGGTTCATCGCACAGTCAACCATGAGTTTAGAGTGGATTTGGCATTTTTACCCACCTATAAAGTCCTTCTCAAGGACCTGGGTAGGCAGTGTTGATGTTTGAAGGTATTAGAGGGCTAGTTGCAGAATGTAAGCTGTTCCAAGCCAAGGTACCTTTTGCAATTGACTGATGGTGAATTTGTCAATGCCGACTGTGTTCAAGGGGTGCTCCAGTTGTTTTGGGATTGCATCCAAGGAAGCCTATGACTATTGGTCCTTCTTTGGCTTTCTTTTGCCACAGTCATTCTATTTCTATTTGCAGGCTTTTCTGTGATTATGGTTTGTCACACAGTCAGCCAGATGTTCAGATGGGATTTGGCCTTTTTGTCCCCCTACTGAGTCCTTCTCAAGGTCCTGGGATAGGCAGATGTTGGACGTCTGATGATGTTAAAGGTCTCGTCTCAGGATGTAAGCTGTTCTGAGTCAGGCTGCCTTTTGCAATTGACTGATGGTGAATTTGTCAATGCCAATGGTGTTTCAAGTGGTGTGCCAGTTATTTTGGGATTACACCCAAGGAGTCTATGATGATCGGTACTATCTTTGCTTTCTTTTACTACAGTTGTGCTATTTCTGTTTGCAGGTCTTTGTATATTGTTATCTTCTCCATTATTATTATCAAATGTATTTGCCACCCATCCCATGGTTGAAGGAGGGTCGAGCTTTTCTTGTTGTTTGTTTGATGCCTTCTTCACCCAGAGAAAGATTCCAAATGGATTGCACTGAAAATAAATCAAATGCAATTTGTATTTATTTATGTGTTTACATAGTTATATGCCTCCACAATCGTATAGACTCTGGTGGCTTGTTAATAAATAATATATTTACACTAAATGAATTCAGAATCCCCTCTCAATCCTTCTCTTCTCAAAAGAATCCAGATGTTAGATCACCGAAGCGATTATCATCAATTGCATCCATTAGTACTAGCTACTGAATAGCTTGTTGTCTTACTTTAAAGCTTTTCCTTCCTTAAGGGACAGAGAATGAAAAACAATCATTGCCAATCTAGCATTGAACTTTTCTGCATAATTACGTACAACATTTGGAGAACACAAAGTGCACAATGCATGACAGAACAACGGTCACCAGTGTGCCAGGAATGGACAAGATACATAGAAATCAAAAGTGGCTGATTGGTTTAGCATCTCTTTTTCCCCAAAGATACTCGGTGGTCAGAACGCCAAGCGACATTTACATTTTTAATTTTGGCAGGTGGTTTAATTGCCATTTCTTTCTCTACAAACACACAGCAGGATTCTGGATTTAGAGGACTATAAGTTGCCAATGGAGAGAGAAAGAAGGGTGTTTGTAAGATAAGGGGGAAAAAAAGTAAGATCTTACTCATGGCTGATAATATTCCATTAGTTGCTTCTAGCAGGAGTTAAGGGAACTTTTTTTTAGAGCAAACAGCCAATTAGAACTTCGAAAAGTTTGCACCAAGTTTCTTTTTAAAAATATATATATCTATTTTCTGCTGTTTGCAACAAAGCCAATTTTTAATGTGTTGGTTGGTTAGAGTTAAGGCAGTGTGAAAGATTTTATCCCTAGCTTCAAAGTGGTAGGAATTAGTGATTGAGAAGTTTACAGCTCTCAGAAGGAGCCCCCTAGAACTGGACAGTATGTCAAAAGGATTGATATCACAGGTGTCAATTTTTAATGTGGAGATAGGGAGAACTTTGGTGATTTTTGTGTTGGAGCAGTATCCCAAGTTTAATTTTATTTTTTATGTGGGTGTTGCTTTGCAAGGATGTAATTCCTGGGGATCACAGTTTGTATGAAGAATTTAGAGCACCTCTCTCCTGTCCCCTTCACTACTAAATCCTTAAGGAATGGATTTTCACTTATGCCATAGTAGTCCTACCTTCCATTTTGTCTTACCTTCTGCATATCCTTCCCTTTAGTGTCTTCCTCAAAGAGAAAACATGGTATGCTTAATACCATCCTATCAGACATGAGAACTCAAAATAGTTGAAGGATTGTCCATTAAAAATATCCCAGATATTGTAAATTACCTTAGCAAGGGGAAATCTGGACTACTATGCTTCTTCTGAACTAGTATCTTTAGATATTTAGGCAATTCTATTACTATTCAGAGCAGTTAGGTCCACGAATTTGCAACTGGCAGTTTCACTGATTCAGCCTAGGAAAAATTTAGCATCTCAGCAAAGATTAAGTTTATCACAGCTTGATTTTCACCCTGCTCAGGTCAGATTTCTGCATCTTTTCACTAAGCCTCAGTGGTGTCCTGCTCAGCTATGGAATGGATCTTCTCCCACAATCATTAGAGACTGTTTCTTGGTAGCCATCCAGGATGGTCATGAGAAGAGATGAAGATGGGTAGTGAGTGACAGGGATGGCCATTAATATTAATCTTGGAAACTAGCCAGAGGAGCAATTCTTAGCTGAAACATCTGCCAAACTTTGAGGAAAGCTGATAGTGTGTGTGTCTGTATGTGTATCTGTCTGTGTGTGTGTGTGTGTGTGTGGATAAAAGGACACAGGATCTCCTAAGGCCATGCCCTAAAATATTTGATCTAAATTATTTCTGTTCCTCAGCTCTGGAACTCTTTTCCTGATACAGTCCATTTCTCTCTCTCTCTCTCTTTCTCTCTGCTCTTTTTTTAATTATTGCTCAAAACTACTCATACAGTTCATAAAAATAAGATTCAAGTAGTAATCCAACAAGTATTGCCTTTGCATTCACTTCCCTATAATTTTCTTCAGTAGACTATGGCCTATAGTTACAGACCTTGTGTTTCGCTAGAGGAGGTATTAGGATCATTGAAACTCTGTTCGCGTAATTGCTTTGGTTGCTTAAATGATGGCTTGCGGGAGACAAAACAGGCAGCTATAACGTTCCCTGTTCCTTAACTTTATAACAAGGACTGCGCCTCTCCAGTACGGAGGATAGCTGACTCAGGATTCTGAAGCTCGGTAGACAATAATAGACTTTAGCCTAACTGCACGGTACTAAACCGATGGTTACAGTGACTCTCAATTTGATTGAGTCTTCCAATGAAAGGCAAACAAGGGCTTAAGACAAGGTTCAGAGTAGAAATGTTACTGCCAGCCTGATGGTGGTTAATAAGATTTATCTTCCACCTCCAGTGATCTTTCCCGAATCCATCTAGTCCAATATTGTCACCACTGACTCCAGAGCCAGGGTGATTTTCCCATCTCTGCTTGGAGATGGATGCATCTGAAAACCAGGAAAGCAGTTGGGCACTGCAAAGATTTTATCACTGAGCAAGAGTCCTCAAAGAAAGAGTACAGAGAAGAGCAACAAAGATGATTAGGGAACTAGAGGCTAAAACACATAAAGAACGGTTGCTGGAATTGGGTATGTCTAGTTTAATGAAGAGAAGGACCAGGGGTGACATGATAGCAGTCTTCCAATATCTCAGGGGTTGCCCCAAAGAAGAGGGAGTCAAGCTATTATCCAAAGCACCTGAAGGCAGGACAAGAAGCAACAGATGGAAACTAAGCAAGGAAAGAAGCAACCTAGAAGGAAGGAGAAATTTCCTGACGGTGAGAATAATTAATCAGAAGTTGCCTCTAGAAGTTGTGGGCACCTCTGGAGGATTTTAAGAGATTGGACAACCATTTGTCTGATATGGTATAGGATTTCCTGCCTGAGCAGCAGGTTGGTTTAGAAGAGCTCCAAAGTCCCTTCCAATTTTGTTATTCCATTATTCTGCATTTGGAGTGAATGGCTACTGAAGGTTTGGAGAGGGGAAACGGTGGATGTGACTTTTGTCTCTAGATGTCTGACTTCTTTCTGACTTTTCCCTCATTTATTTAGTTGTTTATTTATTAAATGTATACTATGCTCATCTTAGATTAGATGATTCTGGGTGGTTTACCAACATCATAAAAGCAGATGTAAAAACATTAAATCTTAAAATGGAGAAAGATTAAGGAAGTTAGGAAACAGTAAACAAGGGGGTGGAGACGTCCATTCTTACTCCATTAACCACTTTCAACATGGAAAGCACCCATGGAGGGCTCTAGGCTAATCAGCATCCAGGTTTTGAGACTCTTAAAAGTAGGGCAAGAGAGTGTCCAATGTTGACTTGTTCTATTTTACCAAAAGAGATAAAAGGTCATTTTTGAGATATAGAAAATAAAAAGACAAAGATACTAAGAGTTTATGTCTTCAGAGAAAAAGTGGACGAGCTTACATGTTGCCTGAAACAAATGCCAAACTTTGTTTCGAAAAGTATGAGTCATCAAGAAAATCTATCTGGAAGAAAGGGATAAAATTGAATTGCATCCTAAACTGACTGCTGCCCTTTACTGGTCCACAGTAGGAACTCTATATTCAAAGGGTGATCCGCTTTTTTGTATGTGCGTGAGATGTTCACAAAATATCAATTACATACATTGAATGCCCTTGGTGCCTGGTGATAAATTATGTGAAATCTACAATTATAATCCTCTTAAGTCAATTTGATCAGGCATTACTGCTCTTGCGTTTGTATTTAGAATAAAGTCAATTTGTTTGATTGTTTCTCCTCGTTCGGAGAAACATTTGTGTGGGATTTTGTTGCTAAAGAAAGCATTTTCTGACATCTGCCTTAAGCTCATTGACCTAATTATGAGTCCGTTCTGTTCACAAGCTCTCCACGATTCAGCTCCCAATCTTTGAAAACAAGCTAGCTGAGAAGACTTGGGGGGAAGGCTTGTCCTTGTTAGATACTACCAAATTTCTGGAGGATTACCATCTCCAGAAGTTGTGAATGCTCCAACACTGGAAGTTTTTAAGAAGAGATTGGACTGAAATGATATAAGGTTTCCTGTCTGAGCAGGGGGTTGGACTAGAAGACCTCCAAGGCCCCTTCCAGCTCTATTATTATTATTGTTGTTGTTGATCATCGCACGGTCAGCCAGATGTTCAGACTGGATTTGGCATTTTTGTCTACCTATCGAGTCCTTACCAAGGACCTGGGATAGGCAGATGTGGATGTTTGATGGTATTACAGTTATTGTCGCAGGATGGAAGCAGTTCCTAGTAAGGCCTCCTTTTGCAATTGACTAATGGCGAATTTGTCAATGCCAATGGTGTTCAAGTGGTATTCCAGTTGTTTTGGGATTATTATTATTATTATTATTATTATTATTATTATTATTATTATTATTTTTATTATTTTTATTTTTATTATTATTATTATTATTATTATTATTATTATTATTCTCTCCAAAAAATCTCAGTAATCCACTTGATCCTTTCTTTTCTTCCTACATGTTTTATCTAACCCTAACCCCTAACCCTAACTTGATACAGGAGAAGAGCAGACAGAGCTGGGAGGCAGAGTTAAATGCATCATCAATTTAGAATCTTTGTGTTGCCATAAATAATGGTCCAAGTTCCCTCTTGAATTCCGGTGCCAATTTAGTGTTGAATCAAACAGATTCTAGTTTGAATAAATATTCTATGCTGCAGCATAACAGGTGATTCAAATTCATTGCTCCTTGTGGCCTTTCTTTAAATTTTGACCCAACTTCTCATAACAACAGTGTTGATTTCATAATGGCAGAAATGACCAGCTCTTATTAAGACTAGTGGGAGCAATCACATAAATTCAATTAGTACCACATGGGAGTTACTCCTATAAAACTTTCATGGATCAATGAGGTCTCTAATATAGTTACTTACAGATGATTGTGGTGAGTGGGCTGGTTCTTTTTTTCTATGTTTAACATTCTTCTTGGAACGCTGACGAATCTACTCTGGAATATAAAGACCCATTTCTAAATGCACAGAAGTCTTCCATGATTTGTTATTCTAGGCATGGATTTTTGGAGCATAGGGGCATTGTTCCTGAGAATATTCAATATTCAGTAATTTAATTGGAGCCTGTTTCTCTTGGAGAACTGCATGCTCTATTGGCTTTACCTGCTGTTTTGGGACGGTGCTTTGGCATGCTAGAAAAAAAACCCCAATATTCAGTCATAAATATTGACAAGGACATTATGGTTTAGTAAAACATCCTATTAATTAGCTAATACACCCATTTATTTAAAGCATTTATATCTTGCTGAGCAACTAATGGGGGACTGAATCAAAGAAACTTGACCTACAGTATCTATACGTAACAAAGAGTTCAGGCAGTCTGTATATCAAGATAAGAGAACAAAGACCGGGAGAATGAAAAGTGGTCAATAGAATAAAAGTTTAGCTTCAAACCTAAAATCCTAGGAGGGAAAGTTGAAGGGAATGGAATAAATTTAGCCTAAAGAAGAAAAAAGATGGAGGCGTAGTTGGTAGTCTGCATGAGAGAATAAAAGAAAAGTAAAAACAGTTTCAAAGATCAGAAAGATTTAAATGCTAGAGCAGGGCTTTTCAACCAGTGGTACGGATGCCACCTGTGCTACATTGGCACCTGGCAGGGGGTACGCGACCATCCTAGAAAAGGGGTAGCGGGGGAGGGGAATGAGCTGAACTGGTGGCAGCACCGCACAAGCCTGAGCGAGAGATGGCTGGAGCTGCAGGGCTGTCAGGGCTCAGCGAAAGCGTCAGGATCAGTGCCGCTTTCCAGCTGATTGGCACTTCTTTGGGGTTGTCAGGGCTCAGCGGAAGCGCCAGGATCAGTGCCGCTTTCCAGCTGGTCAGCGCTTTTTCAGGGCTGTCAGGGCTCAGGGGAAGTGCCAGGATCAGCGCCAGGCTCCAGTTGGAGCTCGGCGCTGATCCTGGTGTTTCTGCTGAGCCCTGAAGAAGCACCAATCAGCTGGAAAGCAGCACTGATCCTGGCGCTTCTGCTGAGCCCAGAAGAGCCAATCAGCTGGAATGTTACAGCATCTCCAGGGTCTTGTGATTTACATTCAGATGCTTGGCAACTGATTCGTATTTATGATGGTCACAGTGTCCCAGGGTCATGTGAAGTGACCAAAACCTGCTGCAACCACCCAGCAGATGGAGGGAATAAAAACCAAACACACCCCCACCCCACCCCCTCTGCCAATCCTCAACAGAAATGCTCACAACAATGAAAACCTCGGACAGGAGGAAGAGCGCCACCGGGCAGGCAGGCAGGTGTCTTGCTCGGCTGTGGCTTGGGGGGCACTTTTTTCAGTGCTGTTGTAACTTCAAACAGTCACTAAGCGAACTGCTGTAAGTTGAGGACTACCTGTACTTTATCACTGTTTTCCTTTTTTTTTGTCATCAAAAAATGACACCTTGCTAGGCGACTGGTGGTACTCGGATGTTGCCATATCCTAAAAGTGGTACAATGGGTGAAAAGGTTGAAAAGCCCTGTGCTAGAGAGCAAAGAATTGGGCTAGCTGGCTGAGGAATTCTGGGAGTTGAAGTCCACAAGTCTTAAAGTTGCCAAGGTTGAGAACCCCTGGGCTAGGCTAAGAAAAAGGAAAAGAGATGTTAAGCTATCCAACAGGAGAATTTTTCTCTGAACACAGAATGACATTTTTGACAATAAGTGGATGGAAATAGTTAATTGGAGGGACTATTAGAGGTTTATAAGCAGAAGGGAACAATTTCTAATGGGGGGGAGTCTAGCTTGTACTTACTTTAATACACGTAGGACAAGAATTGTCTAGTCTTTGGTAGACAAAACTCACAAGGAGACAGGTATTTTCCCAGGTTAACCAGACAGGAAACACAACTGGATGAGTTAAATCTACTTTAAGCTAAGGCTATTTTAACAGACTCTTGCAAGTCTGAAACTACAAACTTCCCACTGCCATTTTAAACTGCTTGATCCATCAGGGCGAGGGCTTTCTAAATTTCTCCCTCTGACTGTTAAGCAACTGAAAGCTTCTGCCTCTCTTCTCTGATAGTTTCCTAGGCAGCCTTTCTTTCCTTCATCCCCCAAAGTCATCCACACGTTCCATTGCAGTTATGCATCTGATGACAATCACTGCAGCTCATAAAAGCTTTGCTTTTTAAGAAGGCGTGAAAGATAGACAAAGGCTACCAATCCTGAATTTTAATACAAGGGCGACATGCATATGCGAGCAATCCTTGCTTAGCGACCAGTTGCTTAGTGACTATTTGAAGTTACAAAAAAAACAACAACCTCAAAATGTTTCTAATGACCTGATTTCAAAGTTCCAATGGCTACACAGACACACAGAAACACACATACAGAGTCATGTGATTGCATTTTGGGCCTTAGCAACCAGCTTGCATTTTGCAATATCCTGCAGTCACATAACCACAATTTTTGGCTTTTTTTTTTTTTTTGCAAGTTTCCAGCATTTGCTTTTGGTTTTTAGCAAAAAAAAAAAAAAAAAAAGCCCATTAGAAATTTGTTTAACAAATTTGTTTAATGACCCCTGTGTTTGCTTAATGACTATGGCGTTCCTTTAACAGCTGCACAGTTTGGTTAATGGTCACCATAGAAAAGGTTGTAAAAATTGGGTGTGGTCACCTGGTGACCTCTTTAACACCACTACAACTTACAAAGCGTAATGCCAGACTCGATTATAGTCGTAAGTCGGGGACAGCCTGCATGTTTATGAGAAGCGTGACTGCATATATGTAAGGGAGAAAAATCAAAATACAATTTTGGGGAGAATCTGTCTTTTAAAAGATATCAATTACTCGGGGGAAGTGGTTAAGTAGAAAATGATGAAAGGTCATCCGTGTTGTAAAATAGTCTTATTTTTCTATTCCATTCCTAGCTCTGATTAGTAAAAAAAAAAAAAAACAAACCCCGACAGTGTGTTTAATCAGCTTTCAGTGCTTGGGGCAATTACCTGTCATTTAAAGCAGATTACAAAGGTGGAATTAACCTTGATGAGCAGAGAGACAACAATATTTCAAACGGAAGTCCAAAAACAGAACAATGTGTAATTACTTTGCAGAATAGGATAAGTAGTAGTACGCTGTTCACCACCCAATCAGTGACTTTTTAGCTGCCTGAAAACAAAGATAAAGTGACTTGACTTTCAGGAATGTCTGCGGAGATTCTCAGACATACAGGTCATGGTTGCCCCAAAGGTGCTTTTTCGAAATGCAACTGGACTTTATTTTTCCAAAAACAAAGTCCAGTTGCCTTTTGAAAAAGCACCGTCGAAAAAGCTCCTTTCAGGAATATCATTCACTTTAGTTCAAAGCATCATCAAACTGAATAATTTCCTCAGATGGAAAGAAGGAGCAAGAGAAGAGGACAGTCAGAAATGAGGAGTTGAGGACTTGAGGCTAGAACATATAAACAACAATTGCTGGAATTGGGTATGTCTAGTTTAATGAAGAGAAGAATGAGGGGGGACATGATAGCAGTGTTCCAATATCTCAGGGGCTGCCCCAAAGAAGAGGGAGTCAAGCTATTTTCCAAGGTGCCTAAAGGCAGGACAAAAAGCAATGGATGGAAACTAACCAAGGAAAGAAGCAACCTAGAACTCAGGAGAAACTTCCTGACAGTTAGAACAATTAACCAGTGGAACAACCTGCCTCCAGAAGCGGTGAATGCTCCAACACTGGAGGCTTTTAAGAAGAGACTGGACAACCATTTGTCTGAAATAGTATAGCGTTTCCTGCCTGAGCAGGGGGTTGGACTAGATGACCTCCAAGGTCCCTTCCATCTATGTTATTCTGTATTCTGTATCTCCTTTGGCATAAAAAAGTAACTTCATCACCCTCCTCCGGGTTTACAGAGCCTTTCTCAGTCCTTCCTAAAAGTCTAACTTGAGTGGCAGCAGCTGATTTACATAGTCTGCAAGGATTGAGCAAAAGAGACACAGAATTTAACCTGCCAGTTTGGCATTAATTTTGTTTTATGTTGCTTTGCGAGGATTACACTAAAGATTTAAATTGCTGCGTAATAAAACTGGGTATATTTTTTTATTCTTTGGTAGGGCTGGGGAACAACATTACAAAGCCTGACATTTAGGATGAATCAACCAATCTGGGAGTCCCATGAAGGCGAATGATGCATTTTTCTAAGCTATATTTGTATTTTAATCTCTCCCCCCCTCTCTCTCTGTGCATTTAATATTTGATGCTTTGAGAAACATTTCTGGAGCACAAACTAATAATATTTCGAGCAGGTTTTTTTTAAAGACAATTTTAAAGCAGTTTTCATATAGACTCTGGTTTCTTTTAGAATTACATCAATCTTGTGAGTTTTGATCGCAGTTATCTCACTGGTGCTGATCAGGCTATCATGCTTTGAGCATTTCTTCCACTATCTGAGATACACCCACCCTCCCCCAGAAAGGCACAAAAAAGACTTCTTTGTTTAGCAGATTCCTTTGTTTTTTTTAAGGCTAGCTTGCATCTTCCTCAACTGCAGCTCTTCTTCCCAAGGAGAATATTTTCATGAGAATCATGAGATCAACAAGAGGAAACCAAAGGTGACATTTTGCCCAGAATTCTCCTTACAAAAAGGGCAGATAGACTTTGACTTACCATTGGGAAATCAGAATTTTGTTGTTAAGCAAGGCAGTAGTTCAATGAACAGAATAGAGCTGGAAGGGACCTTGGAGGTCTTCTAGTCCAGCCCCCTGCTCAAGCAGGAGAACCTATAACATCTCAGGCAAATGACTGTCCAGTAATGCAGCATCCATAATATCTAAAGGTAAGCTGTTCCACTGGTTGATTATCCTCACTGTCAGGAAGTTTCTCCTTAATTCCAGGTTGCTTCTCTCCTTGATTAGTTTCCAATCATTGTTTCTCCTCCTTCCCTCTGATGTTTTGGGGAACAACCTGGCCCCCTCTGCCTTGTGGCAGCCCCTCAGATACTGGAACACTGCTATCACGTCTAAGACCATTTTTGCCACGTTGTTAAATGCACTGGGTGGTTGTTAAGTGAATCTAGCTTCCCCATTGATTTTGCTCGTTGGAAGCAAGTGGAGATGCCAGGATCCTGGGACACTGCCACCATCATAACTACGTGCTGGTTGCCAAGCACCCACATTTTAGATCAGGTGACCGTGGAAAAGTCTGTGACAGTCGTAAATACGAGGACCTGTCGTAAGTCACTTTTTTCAGTGCCATTGTAGCTTTGAACATCGAAGGTAAGTCAAGGCCTATGATAAACTCAGCAAAGCATCTTTTTACTTACTATTGCATATTTTAACCGCAGCAAGGTTGGCATACGCCCAGAAATGGAAAGGAAAGGAAAATCCCACTGAGGAAGAAATAATAAATAAAATTTTATCCTGCGCAGAAATGGACAGGTTAACTCTAGAGATGAAAAATAAAACTGAAACAGAGTAATATGAAATTTGGAAAAAATTGTACGATAAGGAGGATCGCTGAGATGATTATCGATTGACTAGTTGATATCATAACGACTTCTTATTAGTACCTATATTAGGGCACAACTGAAAGATATGTAAATAAAATGTTGACGATTGAAAGATGGTTTATCAAAAAACTTACAGATGTTATACGCACAGTTTGTTATGCTCTGTCCTGTTAAAGAATATATTTTAAGTTTCTGTTTTTCTTTCTGTAACATAAGGTAATACTAATAGCACTGTTGAAGCCAGGAAAGTTGAATCATGTCCATTTTTGTTTTTAAAATGCACATTTAATAAAATTTGAATTTTTTTTTTTTTTAAAAAGTCAAGGCCTATCTGTCAAAGTTTGAGCTAAGACTGCCAACTCAAAGCACTGTTACAGTCGGGTCCTGGAAATTAGAATTAAAATTAGAACGTCCCATTTAAAGTAATTTTGAACCTAACATAAAAAACAGTATTTTCTTTCTTTTTTTTCTTTTGATGCACATTGTAACAACCCTGAATTTTAGAAAAGACAGACACCCTTGTTTTCCAAGCAGCATTATCTGGTCCTATTATGCACAAGATGATGCTCCTTATTCTATTCCTCTTCTTGCTGAGATATTAATCAGTACCTAATTTCTTTCGTTCCTTTTTAAAAAATAAAAAATAAATCTGAAATGAATTTCTGCACGTAATTTAATTTGTCATTACTGCTTTTTTTTTTTTTTTTAACCTTCCTTCCAATAGTGGTTTAGTTAGGCAGTTGGGCTCTCTTCGAGGCTCACAATCAGGATATAATGATGATAGCCTCATCGTCTTTCGGTTGTTTGTTCCAGAAAAATACTAATCACAGGAATTAATAAGACATTAACATCCAAATGTGCTTATTCTGTTTCTTCACTGGATGATTAGGCAGCCCTCAAGCCTTGTAGGAGCTGCTTCAATTTTTATGAGAATGCAAAGTCTTGTTAATGAGGACAAGTTGCAGGGGATACTGCAGACTTAAAAAGGTCTGCCAACTAATAGAGAATCAGCTGACCCGTCCCTCTCTGTTACTACCGGTACTCTCCAGACATTCAGTTGCAACTCAAGAATAAACGTGGACTCTGATAGTCTTTGCAGAAGTTAGGATTCTGCATTATTAGGATCCTGGTTTATACACAGAACTGCACTCATGTTCAAAGAATGTGGGGGCCAACCTATTCTTCAAAGTGTCTGAAGGCAGGACAAAAAACAATGGATGGAAACTAATCAAGGAGAGAATCAATCTAGAACTAAGGAGAAATTTCTTGACCGTGAGAACAATTAATCAGTGGAATGGCTTTCCTTCAGAAGTTTTGGGTGCTCCATCATTGGAAGTTTCTAAGATTTGGACAACATTTGTCTGAAATGGTCTAGGGTTTCCTGCTTGATAAGGGAGTTGAACCAGAAGACCTCCAAGGTCCCTTCCAATTATGTTATTCTGTTCCAGCTAATACAATAATATCTCCAGAACGTACAATCAACTGAATGTGTAGACGTTAGGAGAAGAATAGACCAGTATGATCATCCTTGTTGGCTTCCAATCTGAGGTCATCATAGGTTGACCTCAATTCCTGAACAAAGCTAGGTTAGGTTCTTGATTCAACCTTGACTAGACTTACCACAATCAATAATTGAGTTCACGTATTATATACATGTATTGATTTTGGCTTATCATGCTATGTCAATAACAAAAGCCTAAATGAAATATTGAGGTCTGTAAACTATAGTCTATGTTGGTGTCACAACTAAACATATAGCTTTTATGGTTATAGATAAAGCAAAATTGACTTAGTACGGTATGGGAATCCTACTTATGGAGTTTAATTTGGCTTTAGTGAATAACTTGGCCTTAATTTTGTAGAGGGTATTCTAACCACTTAGGTCTCTGGATTTAATCCAGATATTTTTAGACTGATCTTTTCCTTCTAAAGTTGGTCAAAGAATCAAGGTTTTTAATGCTTTATTTTTTTCCCAACGTCTATGCAAGAAGGTAGTAGAAAAGATAAGGACTTCTGCTACCCCAAAGTTAAAATGGTTTCACAAATCAGATATATCAACTCACCTAGCAGATTATGCTTTGTTTTTCCAACAGTTTTTCTTCATTTTATATATATGTATATGTTTGTTTACTTATTGGTTTAGAGTTTTCTAAATAATCCTCTAGTTTTATTTTTGGCATGCCTCTTATAATGGGAACAAATATTCACATTTGGTAAAGGGCTAAAAGAGGCATGAAGGAGGCATCTAGGCAAGCTTCCATTTGTCAAAGGAAGTAGGCTATAGAAGGTTCAAGACTGGTCCTTAAACAGCATCAAGGTTTTTTACCTGCCCATCAAATATATTTATGTATGCATGGCATCTCCTATTAAGCACTTTATCACATGCCTTTAAAGACAAGGCTAATGAAGTGCCCCGATATTTCATCAGATTTTGAGTAACACCTTTTTAATCATTCCACTACCTGAACGAACGTACCTCTCCATATTTCTTGACAAGTCGTAGTAGCCATGGCAACTTCCACAATTAATTTTCTCTTGCAGGAGATGCTTTTAAGCGCTCCTGAAATTCAAAGTCAGAGAGCAAAGCTGAGCAGAAGAAACCGTTAAAGAGTGAATGACAGGGACATCGGTTGGGTGGGTGGGTGAGTGTAAGAGGAAGGACCTTCCCCTCCTTCCTCTACTGGCAGTGCAAACTCCGTCGTCAAATGCAAGATTGCATGTACACTGCGTTGTGAATGAATGTGTGTTTGATGGGTTGTCTATTCTTCAGATGAAAACAGCCAACAAATTTTGTTCATTTCTTCTCTGCGGATCAAGCCAAGAGGCTCAGTCTTAAATACCCTTTTACTCTTCTGAATTGTACCCCCACCAAGAAAAGAAGAATTAATCGCGGAGAGAACCAACCTAGAAATAAAGAGAAATTTCCTGTCAGTTAGAAGAGTTAATCAGTGGAACAACCTGTCTCTAGAAGTTGTGGGTGCTCCATCACTGGAGGTTTTCAAAAAGAGATTGGACAACCATTTGTCTGGAATGGTGCAGGATCTCCTGCTTGAGCAGGGGGTTGACTAGAAGATCTCCAAGATCCCTTCCAACTCTGTTATTCTGTTAGATGGATAACAGTTGTTTTCAGTCCTTTCCAGCTTCACCTTTTAATATGCATTTTCCAATATGTTCAACTCGGTGATCATGGGCCAGTCCCTCTGTCTCAGCTCTAGGAAGAAGGCAATGGTAAACCACTTCTGAAATCTGGCTAAGAAAACTGCAGGGACACGTCTGGGCAGTCTCTGAAATCAAACATGATTGACATGAAAATGGATCTGATGCCATCATTATTTTTAATAGCTGTTGTTAGAAATTTATGATCCTCCTTTGAGTTTGTCGAATACTGTTTTAAGCTGTGTTAGCTACAGGGCAGGAAATCCATCTCCTGAAGAGCAAGTAAGGTGACACTTAGGTAGAGAAAACTGACATGAAGAAAATGGAATTATCTAAAGTCGCAACTGCAAAATCCCAGCAACCAGGATGGAAAAAAAAATTAAACCCTGATCAACATATTGCAGTAACAAGAATGCTGCAAGAATAGGTTTTGCTACTATCTTACCCCACCCATGTTTTTGCCCACCCCTAATGTCTGGATAGGTGAGTGGGTATGAATTAGTTTTGCATGTGCATGCATGCATTCATGGCTCATAATGGTTCATCTTGATCAAATCATTTTGTGGTGATCCATTATAAGAACAAGCTGCAGAAATGATCTTTACAGCTGGGTTTCCAGTTGATTACTCTCCCGGTCTTGTAAAAGGTAAGATCTGTCTCTGTTGATTAGCTGTTGCTGCCATCCACAATGACAGATAGGTGTGAAAAGGCCAAAGAGCATGAAAATGCCCTGGAAGGAAAGGACACCATATGCAATCTTGAAACCAAGGGAGAAATTTGAGTAGTTTTGATAGACCATGGAAAAAAGGTCATACAACTGGGTGTAGCTGCCTTGCTTAGCAGCAGAAATTCTGACCCCCAAATTCTGACTGTAAGAACTACTTACAGTCTTATCATTCTTTCATATATTTATGGAATTACTAGATTCTCTCTGAACTTGCAAGAATATTCCTTGACAAGGGGAAAAAAATACATTTGGTTGAAAGATATCTTTTGCTTTCTTTGCCATTACCTGCATGGAAGAGATTTGTTCATGGTAAAATGAAAAAACAAAAAGCCGTTTTTTCTCTATTTCCATTTCTGACAATTATGTTTGGTGCTCAATGTGATATTTTTCCAAAGCTAAATGTTTGCCATTTTTTCTCCCCCCAAAAAGTAGAGCCTTGTTCCAAAAAGAACAATTTAGAGAAAAATACTAAAATGGCCTTGAGTTAAGTGCTGTTAATGTGTTTTGAATTTATTCTTAGTGTTTTGAATTGATTCTCAGAATGGTTTTCTCCTTTAAAACCTGCTACTTATTTCTAAGCCACTCTGACTGATAAGTGCACCAAAGAGATTTGTGATTTAAATGCTCTAGAATAATGTTTTTAAAGGTCAGTTTCAAGGCGACACTTCACTAGGATAATAGGCACATTGCAAGGGATGATCTAGAAAATACACTTTGCAAACATTTCAGATTTTTTAAGAGGGATTGTGGGGTTATTATTATTATTATTAGGGATGTATTTTTGCTTTTTGCACCTTACGTTGTTTTGGTGGTTATTTTAAAAAGCAATAAAAATTATTTAAGTAAATGGGATTAGAGGTGAATTCAATCATCTTGTCCAGTAACATGAATTCTGTAACATCTCTTGAATGGGACTCTGGATTTGAAAACAATTCTCGCTATACTGGTCTTGGGAAACATGCATTGGATATGTCTATGGAGAGCCTGAGTCATCCAGGTCACGATTGTCCCAAAGGTGCTTTTTCAAGAGGCAACTGGACTTTATTTGTTATTCCTTGAAGACATTTCACTTCCCATCCAAGAAGCTTCTTCAGTTCAACTGGTTCTTCAGGATTGAAGAAACATCTTCAAGCAAAAACAAAGTCCAGTTGCTCCTTGAAAAAGCACCTTTGGGATGTCCTTTGGACATTTGCTTCTAAAGCAACTCTCCTGTTGAGTTTTGCAGAACTTTATAACATTTTAATGTGAAAATCAGGAGACTAAGCCATTTCCAAAAAGGGGAAAATTAAGGCATGCAAAAGTGTGGAGAAACAGGGAACTCTGTCTCAAAACATTTTCAAACTGGAAATGTTAGATAATATAGGGCACATTATGTGGGTTCTGAAAGCAAGCGTAGGAAATCAAAATAATCCTCTTTTTTTAAAAAAAATTTTTTTTTTGAGGTATGCTCATTATTAAAAGTACTTTGATAAGTACTTTTGGGGTGTGAATGTGCATGAGGTTCAGTTTGAATAAGTACAATGTAACGCGTATGGAGATAATTAAAAACAACTTAACAGCAACTTGACAGAAAAGTTGATGGAATCTGAACACCACTTTAACTAACAGGAAAACCATACTGGGGTTAGAATGGATAATTTAGTGCCAGTTACAACTGAGTGAGTGGCAGCTGTAGGAAAGAGGTAGAAAATAAAACTGCCGACATTAGAATGTTTTTATACTAATCTGCGATACCTCTATACCTGAAATATGTTTACAGTTCTGATCATCATATCTGAAAAAGAATGAATGCAGTGATGCTCAGAAAAATGTCTGCAGAACTGATCTATTCAAGCTGATTAGAAGGAGATTTAGGGCAGGAAAAGAAAATCCTTCTTCTGTAGAATTCAAGATATGGTCACAGCCGGTAACTTGAATGGCTTTTAAATGGAATTGGACACATGCATGAAGGCCATGTTTTTAAAGAGCTAAATACCAGTTTCAAGGGAATATTGGTGGAAAAGGTCTATATTGTGTCTCTGTCTCCATTTCCTCCTTGCAAGGCATCTGTTGGCCACCACAAGGAAGAAAAGGTTAAACTATGAGTTGGCTGCCAGGAGAAATAAAATACTGGATTAAGATTAGCTCCATCCGTGGGTTTTTCCTGGACTGAGGGAGATGTGAATGTTAACAAGAACATTCGTGTTATCAGGAGTAACTGATTTGTAGTGGAAGAAGGATTCTTTCACCTGAATGAAGAGGTCCTTTGTGAACCATTTTGGCTGGTGGTTGCTTTGCTTATTGGAAAGATCAATATTTGGCTGGGCATGGCGATGACTATCTGCTCCTGCTTCTCCAGAAATGCATGCTGAATTACTTGACATTGGCACATTAAAAGATGTTGTGAAAAAGCAGACTGCCAAAGATGAACTATCTTGAGTAACACAAAGAAAAACAGAGTTATAAACTAATGTGGGTCTCTCAAAGCACCGTTAAAAGTAAAGGTTTCCCCTGTCCAGTGGTATCTGATTCTAGGGGGTGGTGCTTATCTCTGTTTCTTAGCCGAGGGAGCCAGCATTGTCCGAAGACATTTCCATGGTCATGTGGCTGGCATGCCTATATGCCAAAGGTGCATGGAACGCTGTTACCTTCCCATCAAAGTGGTACCTATTTATCTACTCACAATTTTGGAATGCGCAGAAATGAATAAACTCACGCTAGAATTAAAAGAGAAGGAGGTAACAGAATTTTACGAAACTTGGAATAAGTGTTATATTTGGCTAGAACAGAGAAAGAAACAGACATAAGGATTGAATGTAAATAAAATGTAAATAAGAGGTAATAGAATAGTTAGAATGTACAGCACGGCTCTGTTAAAAGAAAAGAAATTTGTTTATATATGTATGGTTTGTTTTTGGTATATGGTGTTTGGTAAAAAAATAAAAATTAAAAAATAAAAATAATAAAAAAATAAAAATAAAAAAGCAAAACAGAATGGTATATATCTCAAGTAAAGAGAAACAATTAAAAGAAAATAATTCTGCCAGCTTTCAAAAAAAAGTTAAAAAAAAAAAAGTAAAGGTTTCCCCTGTCCAATGGTATCTGATTCTAGGGGGTGGTGCTTATCTCTGTTTCTTAGCCAAGGGAGCCAGCATTGTCCGAAGACATTTCCATGGTCATGTGGCTGGCAAGCCTATATGCTAAAGGTGCATGGAACGCTGTTACCTTCCCATCAAAGTGGTACCTATTTATCTACTCGCATTTGCATGTTTTCGAACTGCTAGATGGGCAGGAGCTGGGATAAGGAATGGGAGCTCACCCCACTGCATGGCGCTTGGGTCTCAAACCCATGCTGTCAGCTTTCCAGCTGTCAAGCTCAGGGTCTTTAGCTGCTGAACCATTGTGGCCCCTTCAAGCACTGTTGTTATTCTACACCCCTATGGAGGAGAGAGGAAATATTTTCCATTCTGCCCACAGGTGTCTAAAATCCAATTTGTTATGTGACAAACTTCTTGAATACTCCTAGGTATATTACACAATCATGCTAGTTGGAAAGGTTGAGGATTTGTAATTGGGTGCATCTCAGCAAGAGAAAGCATTTCTCAGCAGAACTTCAGGATTGGCCAAATATGTCATCTTGAACTCAGCTTGAACGTGCACAGAATTGCAATTACCTCCTCCTCTGTTCCTCCACTGCCCCCACAGGCACCCCAAAGTTTTTCAGGAGCCTCACCTAACCCTATCCCAATTGACTTCAATCCAAGGCATACCTGTGGCTAATTTTGTTAATTTTATTCCAGTTTGTAGCATAAGCCCAAAACCTTATTCAACAAGTTCCGATGCAGTCCATATTCAGTATGTTAATTCAGCTTTAAATTAATATTTATTACAGAGTTGTCTGGTTTATTAAAGAGAAGACTGGTTTAAGTCAAATGCTGAAGAAAGATAGCTTTTTGGAAGGAGGGAAGAAGGGAGGGAGGGAAGGAAGGAGAGAGAGAGAGAGAGAGAGAGAGAGAGAGAGAGAGAGAGAGAGAGAGAGAGAGAGAGAGAGGGAGGGAGGAAAAAAGAAAACAAAGACGAAATGTTTTGTTAGAATTATGGAGCAGGAAATTTCTAGTTACATTCTGCCTAAGCTATAACATCTGTCAACAGTTATGATGACACAGAGGTTATCTCTCTGAATATATAAGACATTTTCAATATTTACCTTTAAAACATAGTCACTTCACCTTTCCAGACAGTTAAAATGCATATGTTTTAATGTATTTTATTTACCAAAATGAAATTCTATCTCCCCCCGAGTCAAATAATTTAACTTTAAAATGAGAAGAGTGTCTCGCATCCGCTGAAAATACATAATGGAGGTGGATGGCTTTTTCTGTCTAAAGTTCCTGGTTGGGTTGAAGTTATCTTGAATTCAAGCGTGTCTTGAATTCCAGCAGGTTTTGATTTGCTTTTCAAATCAACTTGAACTCTGAGATCAAATTGAATCAGTTTTCTGAATCTGAACTGACAATTTCAATCAGACTTTGTCCAACTTGTACTAGCCTGATTAAGGAAGCAGAAAATGTAAAGAAGAAAAACAAGAGTTTGATAGCTGCAAAATGATAGATAGATAGATAGATAGATAGAAAGATAGATAGATAGATAGATAGATAGATAGATAGGAGGGAGGGAGAGAGAGAGGGAGAGAGAGAGAGAGAGAGAGAGAGAGAGAGAGAGAGAGAGAGAGAGAGAGAGAGAGAGAGAGAGAGAGAGAGAGAGAGGGAGGGAGGAAAAAAGAAAACAAAGACGAAATGTTTTGTTAGAATTATGGAGCAGGAAATTTCTAGTTACATTCTGCCTAAGCTATAACATCTGTCAACAGTTATGATGACACAGAGGTTATCTCTCTGAATATATAAGACATTTTCAATATTTACCTTTAAAACATAGTCACTTCACCTTTCCAGACAGTTAAAATGCATATGTTTTAATGTATTTTATTTACCAAAATGAAATTCTATCTCCCCCCGAGTCAAATAATTTAACTTTAAAATGAGAAGAGTGTCTCGCATCCGCTGAAAATACATAATGGAGGTGGATGGCTTTTTCTGTCTAAAGTTCCTGGTTGGGTTGAAGTTATCTTGAATTCAAGCGTGTCTTGAATTCCAGCAGGTTTTGATTTGCTTTTCAAATCAACTTGAACTCTGAGATCAAATTGAATCAGTTTTCTGAATCTGAACTGACAATTTCAATCAGACTTTGTCCAACTTGTACTAGCCTGATTAAGGAAGCAGAAAATGTAAAGAAGAAAAACAAGAGTTTGATAGCTGCAAAATGATAGATAGATAGATAGATAGATAGAAAGATAGATAGATAGATAGATAGATAGATAGATAGGAGGGAGGGAGAGAGAGAGGGGAGAGAGAGAGAGAGAGAGAGAGAGAGAGAGAGAGAGAGAGAGAGAGAGAGAGAGAGAGAGAGAGAGAGAGAGAGAGAGAGTCACTTCAATGCCGTTATACTTCTTGGAAAGTTGGGCCGCCTGGGAACTGAATTGGGTTTCCCCCTCTCCCTTTGGAGAACCTGTGGTCTTTCTTTGGCCATAGCATCCATTGCATGAAAGTTGGAGAACCACAACAAAGATGCAGACTCTGAATTTGGTAGAAAATGGGGAAATGGGCTTTGCCCTAACTCCTTGGAGAAGAGGAAGGAAAGAAAAGTTAAAGTCTTTGAAGACAATCAAGCTTTCAAGATTCTGTTGTAGCCTTTTTGATTAATGGATTGATTGGTTGGCTGGCTGGCTGGCTGGTTGATGATTGATTATGTGCCATAAAGTCATTTTTGACTCTAGAGATCACTTAGATAAGTTTTCTCTATGATGATCTTTCCCCAGTCTGGTTCTTTAGATCTTTCAATGGTGCCATCATCACTGAATCCATCCACCTTGCTGCTGGTCTTCCTCTCCTTCACTTTCCTTCCACCTTACCCAGCGTTAGAGAATTGTTTCTAATCTAGATCAATAAAACAGAGTTCCTTCAAAGTTGTGCAGTCTGTTTCTTGATCTGGATTACTTTGAAATGCTGACATTTCACTCTAGAACAGCGGTTCTCAACCTTTTTCAGCCCGAGACCCCACCTGCGCCGTGCATGCGCGGTGCGTGCGACAGCCTGCATCACGCATGTGCAGTGCGCGCGACGGCCCGCATCACGCATGCGCAGTGCGCGCGACAGCCCGCATCATGCATGCGTGGTGGACGCGATGAGCTGAGCCGCGCATGCATGCCGTGACAGGCCAAACCACGCATGTGTGGCGCAATGGGCTGAACCGCGCATGCGCGGTGCATGCAGCGGCCCAAATTGCACATGCGCGGCACAACGGGCCGAACCGCACATGCGCGGTGCACGCGACGGGCCAAACCACGCATGCGCGGCACGCGACAACCCGAACCGCACATGCGCGGCGCGACGGGCCGAATTGTGCATGTGCGGCATGCACATGATGACCTGAACTGTGCATGCACGGCACGACGGGCCGAATTGCGCATGTGCGGCATGCACATGATGACCCAAACCACGCATGCACGGCACACGCGTGACGGGCCGAACCGTGCATGCACAGCACGACGGGCCGAACCGCGCATGCGCAGCGCGGCGGGCCGAATCGCGCATGCGCGGCACGCACGTGATGGCCGAGGGGAAATGGGGAAAAAATGGTGGACTGCGGTGTTTGGCGACCCCCGTGAGACGGTCGTTCGACCCCAAATGGTGTCGCAACCCACAGGTTGAGAACCGCTGCTCTAGAAATGGAGGCAATCAGAATTGGACCTGGGGAGCAGTTCATGTAACTTCAAAACACATCTTTATAGGAGCAGTTAGTAAGGTATAAAACACAGACCCTTTTCTTTCGTTTTTTGGTCAAATGAGAAACTTTTAGATTGTCCTAAAGCCTTAAAAATATAACAATGGAATCATTTGACTATTTTTCCACACTTGGATTTTTAACGATCCTTTAAATGAGGTGGACAGGGATTTTGGCTGGGTTTCTTGGAAAAGACTCTTATGCTTGGAAATTATGTCCATGTTTGTTTACTCTGCTACTATGAAAACTGTTGTTCTGCCTATTAACACAGCCTCCTCACTGCCTTTAATAAATCCTTCCTAATAAAATCCTGAGATTTATCTCCTTGCTCACTTAATGATGCCTGCTTGAATTCTAACTGTAACTTGAACTAGAAGAAAGGAGATAAAGAAATAAAATAATGTACAATTTCCAACTCTATTATGGTAACTGAACAACACATGCTTCAGGAAGAAAAGTAATTTAGACGATATTACAACAAATGCCATATTTCAAAATGGAAACTATCCACCACAGGTTCAAAGAATGTGTTTAGTGTTTTAAAGAAGGTACTCAGACATTCTTGCAAGGAGTACATTAAAACAAATTGATTGACTTAATTTGGGGATAAATGGAAGTGACATCTACCATTTCATTGCAGGTGAAACCAACCCATAGATTTTCCTCCTTTTTTCAAGCACAAGGGATTCATAATTATGGGCAGTATGCTGTCATAATGCAAAATGAAAAGTAACTAGTTTTCAGAACCCTTCTTTTCCCCCCAAAAGGTTACCAGATGCTCCTTTTCTTTTGTTTCTTTGGGCTGATTTACAGCTCCACCACACTTTGGACGGTTGAAAAATTCAAAGTATGTAAGTGGCAGTCAACAATAAGAGGAAAAGACCCATTTACATCTGCCTTTAGCATTCTGGTGCTGAAAAAATATAAAAAGTTGCTAGGAAAGTTACTGGACTTTTTTTCCCCATTGTGCATTTTTCTGCTCATGGATAATTCAGATAACTTCATGCATATTTCGTACTTTCAGAGGAAAATTGACTTTAAAAAAGGACTATTGCTTGTCTTCTATAGAACTCCTTATTTACATGTATATCAATGTCTATCATCTATATGTACTCTAGCATCTATATCAATGTTACTCATACTTGGCAACTTCCCCAACACTGAGAATTGAAGTCCACAAATCTTAAGGTGGCCAAATTTGAGAAACACTGATCTATATTAGCACTGAAAAAGTGAAGGAAGAATGCAAGTTAAGTGGCATTTCTGAAACTGATGAAATGTATGGAATAAGGTGGTGGACTAGGACAAGAAACCTCCAGGTTACCCGAGAAGATTTAGGATCTTTAAATAAATGTTGAAGGTTTCCTTAAAAAAAAAAAAAGAAAAAAAAAGAAACCTCCAGGTTCAAATCCATCCTTAGCTCCATTTTTCAGTGATGGAAGCTCTTTAGATGACTTTAGGTCCATCTCTGAACTTTGCTGTGGGAGGAAAGAGTACTCTGTACTCAGTATTGGAAAAATTCTAAAAAATTAACAATTTGAAATCTCATATATCATTTGTTTGACGTTCTTCAGTGGAACTGCCACAGTAGAGGAGATCTTAGAAGATAGAGCAACCCTGTGTATCTTAAATAAATCGAGCTATTCTACTTAGAGGAAATAAATCCTGGAAGAAAAATTAGGGATAATATTGATATTGAATGAAGAGCTGAATTCTCCCAACTTTGTGAAAAATGACTACTCAAGAACTCAGAAGAGAAAGATGATCTGAGAATAAACCTCTCCTTGTAAGCAAAGATTCCTCAAGGATAAATGGCGCTTGAACTTATGAGTTCCCTAGAGGCCAGGTTCCAAATGACCCTAGTTACTGGAACAATGCTTGCCTTCGCTTTGTAGATTTGTGGTTTACCTCTGCCATCTACACTTGGTGTGTGATTCTACCATGGATGCCAACTATAAATCTTTCAACCAACCCATCCATCAATTGATAGAACCTTTCATTTTCCTAACTTTGTTCCATTTGTTTTTGCATGAAAAGCTGACAACTTTGTTCAAAACAAAGAAGGAACTTTTGACAATTGAGTCTTGTTCGTGTTTATTTAGGATGGGTTCAGGGTTTTTGAGAGAGCTGAACAGCTGAAACACAATTTGCAAGAAGATCTATACGCCATACACAATAGGGTAATTTTTCTGAAAGGGCATTTGAAACTTCATGGATCTCCTACCAGTTCCCATAATTTGCTCTGTCTGAGAGAAAAAAAGTTTCTGAAACCTTCAAAGTGGCACTATCAATTTTAACAGCTGGTGCAAATGCTCCAATTTCATTGCTTGTTAAGATCAGCCCCAGTGATCTGGGCACACAGCTGCATGGAAGAATTTTAATTGGGGACATGCACAGATACAAATGTCATTGTGAATACCAGCTTGACTTGTTTAGAAATAAAGGGTTAGGCGAAATTACAGCCTATCAATCGTTATGTGGTGCCTCAAAAGATGGTATGCTTTTGATTCTATTTCTTTCCTGCTATTTTTCTATGGTTTTCCTGGTGGTATATGAAAAATTCCAGCCAGATGATAACTAAAGCCAATCTTACTTGAATTTAGCCCTACCATTGAACTTGGATCATCCTCTGAGACCAGAAGCTATTAGTATACAAAAGGAAGTATTAGTAGCTTCCAAAAACTATCCAATTGAGGACAGCCACTAATAAATATTGACGTCAGTAGACCTAGTGAAAAATAGTCAGTTGATTTGGGACACACAATGTGTATTGCCCCACTAAAACTATGGGCAAGGTTGTCAAGATCAAAGAACATGCCAGTAAGAACCCCATTGTCCTTTCCTTTGAAATAAAGAACTCAATGAGGATGGAGATAACCATTCATTCATTCATCCATTCATTAAATTACAACCTGGATAAGATAAAGGAGTATTTCCCCTCCCCTTCTCGCTCTTCTTTCTCACTCCCTAATGCTACAATGAAATGGATCCTTGCAACATCCTTTATAATTATATATGAATAAGCAAACGGACTCACTGGCACATCAAACCTTCTTTTTCTCTCTATCCCATTCTATTATCACCTATTGTAAGGGCCTCTTTTTGTGTATGCAATTGTTCAGAAAAGCATAGGTAGAATAACTGAAGATGGACCGTTTCAATTCTACATCAGGGCATGCTGAACCGTAATTCTCCCTATTTCTACTTTGTCCATCCTCTGTATTTGACAACACAGCAGGAGAACCACAAGGGTAGAAATAAATCTACTCCATTAGCCTAATCCAAGATATATCCCAAGGGGAGAGAGTCTAACTGGCCTGCTGAAAGCCCAGATCACATCATAAAACCATTCACTTGGAAAAGACCATTGAGACCAGTAGAACCAGCCTTTTGCTCAGGGCAGGAACTCAAATTTCACCACTCCCGCCATATGGCTGCACTCTTGACTGATAAGAGAAGGGTTTTGTAATCTTCTGTGCACTTGGCTATTTAAATGAAAAGTAAAGTTTCTTCATGTAAACATCTTCAAGTTTTGAGGGAGTGAGGTGGTCCAGAAATGTGGAATATAAATAAAATAAATATATGTCTGGAAGAATGTCTATGGAGATTCTCAGTCATCCCAGGTCATAGTTATCCCAAAGGTGCTTTTCAAAAAGCAACTGCATTTTCATGGTTTCTTCCTTTTAAAAACATTTTGTTTCTCATCCAGGAAGCTTCTTCATTTCTGAAGAATGAGAAATGAAATGTTTTTTAAAAAAAGAAACCAAAAAAAGTCCAGTTGTCTTTTTGAAAAGCACCTTTGGGATGTCTGGAAGAACTGCTGAAACCACAGTTGTATCCGTGATGCCAAGAAGCATATTTCCGGTTGATTTGATCTAATCCATCTGGGTTCTTTAGTTTAGAATTTGTGATTAGTGACCAAGGACTTTAATAAAAGACGGCATCTTTCTATTCAATGTTTTGGAGGGTGGTTAAAAAAAAAAAAAAGCTCAAATGAGTAAAAATGCATGGAGTTCAGCTGCTTAAAGTTTCAGATTAGCCAAGAAAGTCATGTCTGCAACTACTGACTCATTTGCATTCACAGAACTATAGGAAACCTTGGATGTCAAGCCGCAATCAGGACCGTGTGTATAAATGGGGCAATTGTGGGAACAGCTGGCCAGTTGTGCACGGACAATTATCCAAATCATCCATCCTGCAATTGCTGTAATAAGACCTTCATTTGCAATCCTCCCAGCTTAAAAATACCAGCTTTTCATTTTGTGCGGAGGAATGCCATTTCGGAGAATAATGGAGAGTAACGAGTTGGCGCTCTTGGGGTTATTTTTAAGACGTAGCCCATGGTGGTGTAATTCTCGGTGGAGAAGTGCTGAGATTGTTGATCTTCCCATGGCCCACCCATTGGATGTTCTGTTGGCTTAATTGTTTCCATGTCTCACTAAGAGGTCGCTTTCAAAGTATTTGAAAGAGCCTTATTTGAAGAGCTCTTTTGAGGGAGATTGAGATGCACAGAAGTGTTGGGGGCAACATATATGATGTTCTGGTGGCCCAGTTGTCAACAGATTCCATAAACAGAATTGACATTTTGCTTTTATTGTTGCTTTGAAAGAAAAGCAAAGGTGGAGCTTCCCATAGATGTTTATGAGTAATGTAGAAAACATAAGACAAAGCAGATGACAATAGAAGAGAATGTTTGTAGCTCAGGGTTGAACTGTGGGGCTCTTGGTGCAGAGTAGAGAGTAGAGTAGAGTAGAGTAGAGTAGAGTAGAGTAGAGTAGAGTAGAGTAGAGTAGAGTAGAGTAGAATTAGAGTACTTTATTGGCCAAATGTGATTGGTGAGGCCAAATCCATGGCTCTTGATTATCTTTATGCTCATACAATATGCACATACTGAACCCTGAACTTGACCAGGCATCAACATATGCCAATGCATTTATGAAATTTTGCATCTTAAAGTAGGGTCTATCTCCCTCCATTTCTGAAAAAACGGATGTTCAACATTTAATGGCTGAATACAAATTTACTTACAAATCTGGTGTTCAGTTTGTGCTTTTTCCTTGAAATAAATGGGAAAATCTCTGAAGGAAACCAGCTTTTGAGGTTACGAACTGGCTCTTCTACAGATTTAGCAAGAGAAAAAAAATCCCTCAATAAGTAACTCTTCAGAAAATAAAGTCTTGGGTATTTTGGCAGGAGGAAAAAAAATCAGTCTGAAAGAGAATGAAGTGACACAAAGAGGGGAAAATGACAATGCCTTGTACCTGAAAAGATTAGATAATTGTGTGCAGATTGCTTTGACAATTGACAAACTGCTGAGCAGTGGAGCTGCTCTTAATGTTTATCCTAACAGAAACAGAGCATTCGGTCACACAGTTATAGTGGGGATATTCTATTAATCTTGTATTCAAATGGAAAGAATATTCACCTACTGATACCAGTTTTAACTCTGTTCCATTTAAAGATAAATGCATAAACAATAATCCAAGCAAAGTTGTGGATGTGGCTTTCAAAGCTGTGTCAAAAGTTGTTATGAATTGTACTGTTCAAACTATTCTTTTCTCACAGAATTCTTAAAATGTTGGATGTCACCAATCTGACCTCCCATTTCTATGAAGGTGGCTTGGTCTAGATTTTAGATTATGATTTGTACAGATATACCCACTATAACATGAAATTAAGAAATATATCCTCAACAATTAATGGGATTTTCTCAAGGACTCTTATCTTCCATTCACCTCCTACTGACAGGTTTCAAATAAAGATACCAGTTTACAGTTATTTGCAAAGCTATCATCTAATTCTTGTGGTTGGAGTCTTAAGAGGGTCAACTAAGAGCCAGCCAACACTCATCTGCTCTTAAAAGTGGGGGGGGTAGCTTGCCTGCATACATAACTGAAGGATGGTTATTTAACCATTGCATTGATTTATATCACTTCCTCTTCCTAAGTCTCTAGGCAGGTCATGATCAAACCATCCCCTCACCATAAAGTACCATTAGAAACATCCAATAAAATAAAAACAGCAGCAATCAAGTGATCTTCTTCAGCATTTCACCCATAATTTGGCAGCTTCCACTCTATTGCAGCTTCTGTCCCAAAGGTTCAAGGAAACAGCATAGTCTTGGGTATCTTTGAAAAGGACGATAAGGTGGGAACCAACCTTAGCTTGGAGTCCTGCTTCCTGGCAACCACTCCTCATGGGAAGAGAGATCCTCAACCAAAACTGTTGTCCTACATGAAGTGGGTGATCAGATTCTGACTGGTCAGACAGTATCAGAGGACTCAAAACATGAGTTTTGTCTGGTACTGGAAGGGCCTGGAAGGAGCAGCCATCTGAAGTCCAAGTAGTATGAGAAACACCAGAAGACTTCTAGCTGGACGTGTTTTTACCTTCCTTGGTTAATTTATTTAGGTGCAAAATGTAAGCATGCTTATTCATATTGGGGGCATGAAGTAATAAAATTGGGGGCTATGACAAAATTGTGGATTCTGCTCCACAATTCCCAGTCTCTCAAGTCCTTTTTGACAATTTTCTCTCTCTCCTCTTTCATTTTCTGCTTCTCACTCGCGATGGTGCCGCCTTCTTTCATGTTATAATTTTTTTGTCACCAGACCTGTCATTTGCTTCTTATTTCCTCTGAATCCCTGACTTTTTTTTCCCACATCCCTCTTACAAAATAGATCAAGTTTCCCAAGAGCAAGCCTGTTCCTTAGCCCACCAGCACAGAGATCCACCTAGGCTAGTTGTAAACCATAAATTGTTGTCTTGGTATTAATGCTAATGTGAATTTCAGACAAGTCATCTCTTTTTATTATTATTATTTATTAGGTAGAGAGTCCACCCAGCTCCAGGTTGGCCCTGAAGAGCTTACGTTTAAACAATAGAAAGCAATTAAATATTTTTTCTTTGTGTGCAGACAAACCACACACCCCGTACACAATGGATGGTTTCCCCAAACACTCTCCCCTAAGCCTGGGAAAGCAGCCAAGTTTTTAAAACCTTCTGGAACATCGTCTGAGTGGGAGCTACTCTGAACTTTTATCCTCCTGTTGAAAAAAGAGAGAGTGTTAGAAAAAGCTCTGTTAATTGGCTAGAAGGGGGGAAAAAACAGCTAGTTGAAAATTTGCAACAACAAAACTCTATCCATTAACTCCGCTGACTGCCTGTCATGTAGAGCCAGCAGCCAGCGACAAGATGTAAGAAACTGCATTTGCATCAAAAGAGTTTATCAGCAAAGCACAGATAGTGGTTCAAACTTGACAGCAGGTACTTATTAATAATGCTATATTCCCACCCTTTCTTACCACCATCCGCTTCTCCTGCCCCTGGTAAAATGTTAACTTTTCAAGTCTTTTAAAACACTATCCAGAGACTTAATGGGTTTTCAGTTTTTGAAAAGGGAAGGCAAGCTTGTTTTTAAATTAGTCGGTTTTGGCACTTTTCTTCAGGAGCCCAGGGCGTCTCTTTGCAAATCCAGCCTTTTCAAAAGGCCATTTGGGAGTACAGTGGATGGCAGAATTATCACCTTGCTGCCAATAGCTTTGTCCTTGGTTAATTTTAATATTGCTTCATGCATATTGCTTGAGTCTTTGCAGGTAGAGCAGGCAGAAAACTGCTAAGCTAATTCATTCACAGAATTATCCAAGTCTGAAACCACAAAGCTCCCCCCATCACTTTTACAGCCTGATAACTTAGGGAAGGTCTCTCCTGAGCTCTTGTTCTACCCATTACGCTGTCTCTTCTCCGTCCATTCCATTCTGCCGTGACAACGCCAGGAACTGAACGTTTAGTATTTTGAGACAGCTCTTTTCCATGAATTCGTTCCTAAAAATATATATATATTTTCTGAAAAATTGTGCCTTTCTCCATAATGCGCCCCTTCCTTCCAGGAAGAAATTAATGTAATCTAATCATTTTGAAATGGCTGATAATGAAATTGCACATGGATTATCATAACTTGAAAGAAATGATTAAGAGATGCTGCTTCAGTGATTACCAGGAATGGGGAAAGATATAGTTCATCATGGATCTTGAGTAATTTTCCTGTTAGTTCCAGGAGGAATGCAACTTGACAGCTGATGTAGTCTTGTTAAGATGCAGGTGACTTGACATACCTTTCCTCCTCCTCTTCTTCCTCCTCCTCTTCACAATAGACTGTGCTTTTCTTTCCTTACTACCAGATTTTGTTGGTTTAAAAAGTGACCTCTGTTCCACTTTGGCCTGAAGTAGTTTTTTTAACATTTTCACTTAGTATATTGCCAGCCTGGGGGAGAAGGAACCAGATTGCCAGGGGTTCCGATCTAATATTAATTTATTAATGAAATGCAAATGAAGTCATGCAGCAAAAGACATAGACAGATGGTCCCTTCTCTTACCTATGGCATGGAGTTAGGAAATGTGATCAGGAGTCAGGAAATGTGAAATGCCCTTTAAATGATGGAAAGCCTGGAACTAGCTTCAGGGACATTGAAGTTGTCAGTGGTATTGGCAGAATTAATGTCTGATAAAGGCCCACATGCAAATTGGGAGCCCCAGGCTGCTATCTCTATATCCCCATTCCTGATTAAAAAGCTGCAAAGTTACTTATATTTTGCTTTTTCAAGTGACTTGTGGGTTAACTGAATAGATAGAAATGAAAAATGGCCTACGTGATTTAATACTGGATCCAGGTGAATTTTGGAGCAAACCGCTGAACAACAAACACAGTTAATTTGAGAGTCAGACATATTTACGTGTAGGAGAAGAAAAGACAGAGCCTGAAGGTGGAGTCAAGAGTCAAGAGAGGCAGCAGCCTAGAATCCTTAAGTTCCCACAATCTTGAATTCCATTGACTCTTACCTAGTGCCAGTTTAGTTCTGACTATAAAGTTACTTGACTGGATTCTTGTGTATAGGCATGAACAATAAATTAGGTTAACTAGAACTTCCGCGTGGTCCTGATTCCTCATGCCTGACATTATGATTGCAAAAAGTCGCAGTGAAGACAGCGCATTGTGATTCAGACTGGAAGTGCTGTTGCTTTTCATCCACATGTCAAATCTTGGGGCTTGTGCAAAGAAAAAGAGCTGGGGGAGAAGAAAGCCAGCAGGTGTCATTCCCTTCCTTCTGCCTTTATTGTCATTTTGTCTAGGCAACTGGGACACTGAGGTATCTGTGATTCTTGCCTTTTGTTAACTTTCCACTCCTATTTGTCAATCAAAGTGAAGTACATGACGGCCATTTAAAACTCACAAGGAAATCCTGTGATGGAAAGAAAAGGCAATCAGGAGAAGAACACTGGGATCTGATTCTGTTCTTTGTTATACTGGCATTTTGAAAGAAAGAACACCGGTCAATAAGAAGTTCACACTCTCCTAAAGGAATTAGTTAAAAAAGAGAGTCAGCAGAAGTCGGTCACTGCACATTCAGTTTTTATTGCATCTGCATTCTTCAGATGTACAAGAAAACTCCTCTTAGTCCAGGTTGAATTTGAATTCAAGAACCAAAATTCAAAGCTGGTGAGGAGTGGAATCCGGCCAGCTGTGTTTTCTCTAAAGGTCCAATTGGTTCAAATAACAAGAAGCAAAATGGACATCACTAGGGATTGAGAGTTACTGATTTCAGTTGTTGACTTATTGTATTCTTGCTTACTCTGAACAACTTATTTAAGAGGTTGAACTCAAGTAGAAGATTACCTACGATTTGCTGCTAGACCTTCTCAATTGTAGATACTGGGGATTTAACCTGGGTCCTCCAGTATATGGTATATATGATCAATCACTGAATTATATTTTTTGACATTGGTTCCATCAACTAGCTTTGGCCCTCCATTCCTAGATTCCTCAATGTATCCAATTTATTCTAGTCATTTATTTTTTGAAATCCAACTCTCCATCCAAAATACCCTGACTCTGGCCTACGTAGCATCAGCAAAATTAACTGGACCCTATACTAACAAACGTTGTCATTCAAGGCTGATTAGTTCCTTGAGCCTTTGGAAGTTAATTTCCCCACCCCCAAGGCAGCTGGTTCCATCTCTGATGTTCTTTACCCATCATTTCTCTCCCCCTGCCTCAAAGAGGTTGGAATGTAGATTGAAAGAGGCTGGTCCAATTAAAGGACCTGACTAAAATAAACTTGGTATCTTTTGAGTTACCTTAGTGTGAAACTAATGTCTTTTATTTGGTATTGTGATGAGTATGGAGAAAGGATGTACTTGGAGACGGACAATACCGCAGAGATTTTGCATCCTTCATTGTGCTTTTCAAAGGAATATAAAATGAGAGTCACAGCAATGTCATGGAAACAGATCTCCTTCTCTCCTTCCTTCAGAGCTCTTGATTCTGTATTTAAGTAATGATTCTCCATTCATTGCTTTTCAAGTCCAGTTTTTTTACCAGCAAGCTGCTCCTTTTCTGATATCACAGCACTTCTATCTTACTGGCTGATCTGCCTCCATAAAGCCCAAGCAGATAAGAATGGACATCCAAGTCTTACACTGCAATTTTGTAGGTGAAAAGGAGCAGAACCAATTATCTTTGATGAGAAAAGTTGAGTTTTGGTAGTTGATTTTGCCAAAATCTTTGCTGGATTCCTATATATGAAGGCTCCACATGGGAACGAGTATCTTGTAAAATCTAATAATTTATTAGATTCAATTCCTGTTAGTCCAAGACATCATAGCTATTGATGGCTCACTGTGGCTCACGTGGTTAGGGCTGACAATTGACAGGCTGATGCTGGGCTGACAATTGACAGGCTGATGTTTTAAACCCAGTTGCAATATGATGGGGTGAGCTCCTGTCACTTGCTCCAGCTCCTGCAGTTCAAAAGTGGTTGACTGTGAGTAGATAGATGGGTACCACTTTGGTGGGCAACGTAATGGGGACATGAAAAGAGTCCCCAACTGGCCATCCTCCAGGCAACCATGATGTCCCTGGCTAATCTTCTCAACCCAGAAGTGCTTTGATGCTCCTGACCTGAAGGTTAATGTGATATAATGTAGTCCAGATTCCCAGGAAGGGGAGACGGCATTCCAGAGGGCCAAGAAACAATGAAGTTTAGATAGTTTGTGTAGGAGAAATAGAGTTAAAGTGGCTCTTTCCTAATAGTTCTCAGAATATATGTTTGATGATGCAAGTGGTCTGCTTTAGTTTGGCAAGATTTGTGTCTATAGGTGGTGAACAAGAAAGAAAACTGCTTAACAGACCTTCAATGTGTCTTTCTTGGTTTTTGGAGCCTGACAATTAAAGTCATAGATTGCGATAGTTGTCCAAAACTTCAAGAGGATATCAATTTGCTTATCCTGAATAAAGAGCACTTGGTTCTACGCCAGAACTTCACTTTGTTAAACTTTTCTATACCATATCAAAATCATCTCAGAACCATCCATCTATCCAGTTCCTCCTCCTCCTCCTCCTCCTCCTCCTCCTCTTCTTCTTCTTCTTCTTCTTCTTCTTCTTCTTCTTCTTCTTCTTCTTCTTCTTCTTCTTCTTCTTCTTCTTCTTCTTCTTCTCCTACTTTTACTCCTCCTCCTCCTCCTCATCCATCATCATCATCATCATCATCATCATCATCATCTTAACTTTTTTTATGCTTAGCAGTCGACAAAATGGGGACACACAAATGCAACTTTTATCATCAGGCACAATAAAGACCAAACCATGTTGACAACGCTTAAATCTTGAAGTCTTCAAAAGTGCCTTAGCTCTAATTCTGGCCACTCATCAAGCTATTGTCTTGTTGAAGTAGCAGCTGCCTAGCCACTATTCCGACAAAGTAAACAATCTTCATTTATATATGCTGTTTTTTTCTGCAAGGCATGACGAGTTCATTAACTTATGAGCTCAAGTCCCTGAGACGAAGCAAGATTAGCACTATTGTCTGAAACAGAGAAAATGTCTCAAATTTCCCAAGGCTTAAATGGCGATGCAGAAGAGTAATTAGCTGGTGCAAAAAGGAGACATCAGACAGATTGGTCATCTGATTGCTTCTATTTAGTGGCCACTCTGGAATTTGTAGGATTTGTCAGTGTGGCAAAAAAAACGGTTGACTTTTGTCTCGAAATGATGACAATTATGAGCTCTATCCTGGAGTACATACAGTTTGGTTGCGTTGACAAAGCATTTTATCTACATGAGCTTCATAAAAACATTCATTTCTTTGACCATCTATCTCCTGCCTTTCTACCACTGATTACTCTGACATATAAATCTGCACATCTGAGTTAGGGGAGCAGTTAAACTTTTGTGGGAGCAATCAAAGTCTATAGAATTCCGTTTCTTTCAATCTCTTATTTTTCCAGGATCAATAGGGCTCACCTGTTTCTGAATCAGTTTGAGCTTCATTAAATAAGAGAACAAAATAAAAGAGAATGTCCACATGCCTTATTTTTTTAAAAAAATTAAGAAGGTATCATTTCAGTTTTTTCTCTTCAAGACGTTGGACTCTGATATCATCTTTTCTGACCAACATCTTTTGTTAAAATGCAGAAGCCTTTGTGAGCTACAGGTCTGCCTTCTGACTGAGGAATTCTGGGACTTGAAGTCCACAAGTCATAAAAGGGCCAAGTTTGAAGACCCCTGGGATATAGCATCATCAGCCAGCAGATTAATAAAAGAGACTTTTCCAAGGTAACTGTTTTCTTTGAAGTGAGCTAATGGAGCTTTTGAGACTTTTACCTGCAGCCCTGTTGAATTGTGGGCTGTTGAATTTCATGGCGTGTTTCAAACAAAATGTGTATTTTTCCACCTCTATTTGGTATGCACAATGCAACGGTACAGTCAGAGGCCGCAGCAGGCAACAGCAACACCAGTGGAGAAGGGAACAGGGAAAATCGCTCAAAATAAGTGACTAATTAATCATATTCTTTATTCTAATAACACACTGTCTCTGTTGGCAAATGTGGATGTCTTCAATCTCACAGCCAGGGCTGCAATTCGAGTTGTTGGTCAACCCCCCGTGGTTTACAAATTGACTTTACAACAGAGAACGAGAAGGGGAAAAGTTCCAGTCTTCCTAAGAAACCTGATTATAAAAGTTATTATTATTATTATTATTCCTGTATGCACAACTGGATTCAGATCAACATTTGCATCTTGTGAGGATTGGAAAGTCAGAGATGGCTGACCAATCTTTTTTTTAGTCCCCATAGATAATTAGCAGTCAGTAAAGCCTTTGTCCCCCCTCTCCTGGTGAATAATAACTTTTTAATAAATTTACCGGTCCAGCAAGTCATTTCACTTTATTATGCATCTGTTATGATTTCATGCTGCAGCTTGGAAAAGCTTTTAGACTCAACCCCCTTCCTTAGGGTTCCAGCCAGGCTGAAACATAAAGACAGATGGGAGAACAAAAAAAAAACTCCAGAAAAGACCTTCTAGCTTCAAACCAGGGGTTCAACTAAAGAAGTCTATGGTCAACCAAGTACATTCTGGGGACACGCACACATGGACAAACAGCTCTTTCCAAATTAAAACCACTATTTGAGATATAATATAATAATAATAATGATGATGATGATGTTGGAAGGGACCTTGAAGGTCATCTAGTCCAAACCCCTGCTCAGGCAGGAAACCCTAGACCATTTCAGACAAATGGCTGTCCAGTCTCTTCTTAAAAACTTCCAGTATTGGAGCATTCACCGCTTCTGGAGGCAGGTTGTTCCACTGGTTAATTGTTCTGACTGTCAGGAAATTCCTCCTTAGTTCTAGGTTGCTTCTCTCCTTGATTAGTTTCCATCCGTTGCTTCTTGTCCTGCCTTCAGGCGCTTTGGAGAATAGCTTGACTCCCTCTTCTTTGGGGCAGCCCCTGAGATATTGGAACACTGCTATCATGTCCCCCCTCGTCCTTCTCTTCATTAAACTAGACATACCCAATTCCAGCAACCGTTCCTTATATGTTTTAGCCTCCAGTCCCCTGATCATCTTTGTTGCTCTTCTCTGTACTCTTTCTAGAGTCTCAGCATCTTTTTTACATCATGGTGACCAAAACTGGATGCAGTATTCCAAGTGTGACCTTACCAAGGCCTTGTAAAGTGGTATTAATACTTCACGTGATCTTGATTCTATCCCTCTGTTAATGCAGCCTAGCACTGTGTTGGCTTTTTTTGGCAGCTGCAGCACACGGCTGGCTCATATTTAAATGATTGTCCATCTTCTCCAGTCCTTTGATTTTTGTTCTACTATTGTCAGGCATGAACAACCAGATCCACATGTAAAGAGTTCAGCTACCGGTACTTTGTTGCTTATGCCTATTTCATACAAATGTTCCCAGAGTGGCAGTTTGCACCTGGGCCAGAATACAGAACACAGAATAACAAAGTTGGAAGGGACCTTGAAGGTCTTCTAATCCAACTCCCTGCTCAGGCAGGAAGCCCTATACCATTTCAGACAAATATTGGAAGGGACCTTGGAGGTCATCTAGTCCAACCCCCTGCTCAGGCAGGAAACCCTATACCATTTCAGACAAATATTGGAAGGGACCTTGGAGGTCATCTAGTCCAACCCCCTGCTCAGGCAGGAAGCCCTATACCATTTCAGACAAATATTGGAAGGGACCTTGGAGGTCATCTAGTCCAACCCCCTGCTCAGGCAGGAAGCCCTATACCATTTCAGACAAATATTGGAAGGGACCTTGGAGGTCATCTAGTCCAACCCCCTGCTCAGGCAGGAAACCCTATACCATTTCAGACAAATATTGGAAGGGACCTTGGAGGTCATCTAGTCCAACCCCCTGCTCAGGCAGGAAACCCTATACCATTTCAGACAAATATTGGAAGGGACCTTGGAGGTCATCTAGTCCAACCCCCTGCTCAGGCAGGAAGCCCTATACCATTTCAGACAAATATTGGAAGGGACCTTGGAGGTCATCTAGTCCAACCCCCTGCTCAGGCAGGAAGCCCTATACCATTTCAGACAAATATTGGAAGGGACCTTGGAGGTCATCTAGTCCAACCCCCTGCTCAGGCAGGAAACCCTATACCATTTCAGACAAATATTTGTTCAATCTCTTCTTAAAAACTTCCAGTGTTTGGAGCATTCACAGCTTCTGGAGACAAGTTGTTCCACTGATTAATTGTTCAAACTGTCAAGAAATTTCTCCTTAGTTCTCCTTAGTTAGGCCAGACTAGATAAGATTCAATGGCATTCAAGAGTGATTAGACCTTGCTCTCTTATGCCCATGTAACAATTCCAGACTATGCCCCTGTTTGACTCTTCCCTCTTGAGCAGCCAATCTTCCTGTGTATCTCTGGTGCTGTCATATTAATTATCCATACTTTCTTCTTTTCAATCATAGTTAAATCTGGTGTATTATGAACCAAGACTTTATAACTTTGTATTCAGAAATCCCACAATATTTTCACCTGTTCATTTTCTACTACTTGTTCAACTCTATGTTCCGAACAATTTTTCATTGCTAGCAGAAGATAATTTTACAGATGTTCCAGTGAAATAGCTTATGCTGAAAAAAACAACAACACAGTTCAGTTGAAAACGAAATACTTCTGAGTAATATATTCTGTTCCTTGACCTGTTATGCTGCCTCAATGTTCTACCTATATTTATGTTATTTATTATTTCTTCTTTTAGATTGATCAGTTGCACTTGATTTAAATTCTCCAGTGAACAATTCACTTGAGCATGAAAGAACAGCTGCTTATTTATTTATTTGAGAATAGAAATGCACCATCCAGTAATTAATCCATATTATTGATGTATTATTTAAAGATGACATCAAGGTTGGTGTAACTCTGCAGATAGCAATAATCTGATGAAAATCTGGTTGAAAGACATTTGTATTAACTTCTATTTGATCCAAATTCTTTGTCAAGCTACAGAAAAATCTTGTGATTCCTGCTTTGCAGCATTTCAAGGTAGGAATGAATTTTGATTGTGCTAACCCTGAGATGCCAGCTTATTTCTATGGGAGAGGGAAATGAACATGATTTCCTCTGCAATTCAAGTTTTTCAATCCAGGAATAAAAACCAGCGAATTGCACTTACCGTTAAAACAGTAATACCACAATTACCATTTGCTTTTAAGGCAAGGTGTTGTTCAGTATTCTGGCGAAAGAAACTTTTAGATAATGCTTTAGGGAGCTTGCTTTGGGAACAGGAGATTAAAAAAATGAAAAAAAAAACCCACCGACTAATGCAGCCATCTCAGATTTAAAAATAAGCAAACAAACAAACTCACGGTAAATAATCATTAATTCTCCCTACTCTACGCCAAAAGGAGCACTTAAAGTTTTCGACATAGCTAATCGCATCCCTGGGGACCGGGTGGAACATTTGCATTAAATTACCCTCTCATTTCTCAAATCTTTGTCTGGCACTTCTTATGGATTCTGCTGCCAACCTTCTTGAGTTTGGCCCCAACTCACTCATCTCACAGCTAACATAGCTGTTGCTTGCCCATTATGATAGTGTAGGGTACTTGCATCCACCCTCTTTTCATTCAAATGATTTAGCCAAGGTCAAAGGGCAGAGTGCTTGAGATGTTTTAGCAAGGAGAGTGAGATGCTGAGATTCTGGAAACAATACAGAGAAGAGCAACAAAGATGATTAGGGGAGTGGAGGCCTCATGAATCCCAGCGACCGGTTAGGGCACATAGGGTTGGCCTCCTACGAGTCCTGTCTATTAGGCAATGCCATCTGGCGGGGCCCAGGGCTAGGGCCTTCTCCGTTGCTGCCCCAGCCCTCTGGAACCAGCTTCCCACAGAGGTTCGTACTGCCTCCTCCCTCCTAGTTTTCCGGAAATTGTTGAAGACGCATTTATGCCGACAGGCTTGAGGCATGTGAACTGCACTCTGCCCCTGGGCCTAGGAATATCCCTCCATCAGTGACTGTGTGTTGACTGTGGTTGTATGCTGTATGAATGTAATTAATTTTATTGTATTGTTATTGTAAGCCGCCCTGGGTCCTAGGAGAAGGGCGGCATATAAGTTTAAATAAATAAATAAATAAATAAATAAATAAATAAATAAATAAATAAATAAATAAATAAATAAATAAATAAATAAATGAATGAATGAATGAATGAATGAATGAATGAATGAATGAATAAATAAATAAATAAATAAATAAATAAATAAATAAATAAATAAATAAATAAATAAATAAATAAATAAATAAAGCATACAATGAATGGTTGTGGGAACCAGGAATGTCTAGTCTAACAAAGAGAAGGGCTAGGAATGATGTGATAGCAGTCTTCCAGTATTGGGGGAGGGCTGTCCCAGAGAAGAGGGGATCAACCTATTCTCCAAAGCACCTGAGGGCAGGACAAGAAGCAATGGATGGAAACTAATCAAGGAGAGAAGCAACCTAAGGAGAAATTTCCTGACAGCAAGGACAATTAATCAGTGCAACGGCTTGCCTCCAGAAGTTGTGGGTGCTTTTAAGAAGAGATTGGATAGCCATTTGTCTGGAATGGAATGGTATAGGATTTCCTGGTTGAGTAGGGGGTTGGACTAGATGACCTCCGAGGTCCCTTCCAACTCTGTTTTTCTGTTAAAACCATGAATGCATGAACTACATTCTCAAGGTTGTGTTATACCACAGTTTGGGGCAGATTCTAGCTTGGGCTTAAGAAACCATTCATTATGCACTGCTTTATTGTGTGAACCCAATGTATTGTAATTTATTCGACCAGCACTTGTTAAGTAACTATTGTTAAGCAATAGTTTAGCTCAGTGCATGGAGACAGTCCTTGATAAATCCAGAGATAATTGGCAACAACTTGAATCTGATCTTCTCACTGCAATTATTTTGCACAACATCTCCCGTGGCTTCAAAGAAAAAAGATTTAGAAAAAAAAAGCTTGTTTGATGTATGGGAAGAAAAGGATTGAAATGTATGTTACTTTTAGGCCTATTATTAAAAACCAGTCTCTCACTGAAGGTGGACCTTTAACTGTGAATTTATTTTCCCTACTGCTTCAGGGGGACTTTGTACCATTTTTCAATTGTACCTTGCAAGATTTGTTTTCCTCCTCTAGGACTCAGATATTCTTGGAATATCCCGTAGACCAGTGTTTCTCAACCTTGACAATTTGAAGGCATGTGGACTTCAACTCCCAGAATTCCACAGCCAGCAAGCTGGCTGTGGAATTCTGGGAGTTGAAGTCCACATGCCTTCAAATTGTCAAGGTTGAGAAACACTGCCATAGACTGAAGATTATTAATGAATATTGGAAATGTATTTTGTTGTTTGATTGATAGAATAAGAACTGTATTGATCTGAATATGAGAGTAGGTCTTATGGGGGAAAGAGAAGGAATTTTGTTGTTGAAATACTTTGAGATTTGTACTGATGATATTTAAATGTAATGGAATCACAATGCTCAACCGCCACGCTACTTTTCAAATATGTAAATGCAATATTGGAAAATTAATAAAAAAAACTTGGACAGAGAAAAAAAATAAACAATATGAAGGCACATTTGCCTGCTAGGAATATTTTCTAAAGGATATTTGTAGCTTGGGGCTCAACTGTGGGGTCTTTGTCGCTTTCTGAGCTGGGTGGTTTTCTTGCAGATTTTTCATTACCAAACCAGGTAACATCATCAGTGCTAGAAGGGAGTGGGGTTTACTCTTACATTTTTTTAAAGAAATAAAATAATATTTTTTAAAATAAGAGCAGACTCCGCCCTCTTCTAGCACTGATGATATCATCTAATTTGGTAATGAAATGTCTGCGAGGAAACCACCCAGACCAGAGAGCACCAAGGAGCTCACATTTTGTAAAGAAGAATTTAACTGGATTGCCTCTACTTCACATATGTAGAGGACCCTCAACTATCTTTATCTTTATCATCTTTATTTCGACTTATATGCCGCCCTTCTCCCCAGACTCAGGGCGGCTCACAACAGAAATACAAGTACAAAAATATAAGTAATTTAAAATAATAGTACATTATAAAACTATAAAACTATACTCACTCATACAACGTACGCTCCCAATCAAAGGCCCAGGGGCAGAGCGCAGCTCACACGCCCCAAGCCTGTCTGCATAGATGTGTTTTTAAAAGTTTTCGGAAAGCTAGGAGGGAAGGAGCAGTACAAACCTCTGAGGGAAGCTGGTTCCAGAGGGCTGGGGCAGCAACGGAGAAGGCCCTTGCCCTAGGCCCCGTCAGATGACATTGTCTAACAGACGGGACCCGTAGGAGGCCAACCCTATGCGCCCTGACCGGTCACTGGGATTCATGAGGCAGAAGACGGTCCCGCAAGTATCCTGGCCCATTGCCATATAGGGCTAAATAAGCAAAAGCCATTTCAGCTTTTGGCTTATGATTCATACCTGAAATCATATCACACATTAATATTCAATTCCCAAAGCTTTCTCTATTTGATCTTTTAAGCTCATTAGTCCTTTTGGCCCCTTTCAAGTTTCTACAAAGCACTAAAAACAGAAAATAGACACTCTTCAGGACAGAAATGAACAAACCTTAACTCCATGTATGTAATTAAATACCATAGGAAAAAACCCAGAAAGAGATGTGAAAAGAGGTGCTTATTATATGCAATTTCCTGTTTTATAAAGTGAAAAATTTTCAGGGGACTTTAGAAGGATAGATCACAATGGGGGAAAAAAATCTATGTCCACTAAGATTTGAAAACTACTTGATGGTACATAATCAATCCAGACAAATTGATCCATGTCGCTTCGGGTAGAATGTTAAGAACTTTGTTTAAATCATTTTGGGGAGTTTTAAGAGCTGCAATGACATCTGAACAACATCTTTGTGCTAGTTTTGCCCAGCTAGCTGTTATTAATAAACAGGAGCAGATCTGCATCTTACTCGGGACGATAGCTGTAGGACAGGGGTTCTCAACCTTGGCAACTTTAAGACTTGTGGATTTCAACTCCCAGAATTCCTCAGCCAGCAAAGCTGGCTGAGGAATTCTGGAAATTGAAGTCCACAAGTCTTAAAGTTGCCAAGGTTGAGAACCCCTGCTGTAGGACATCTGAAAAAAAAAAAACCTGTGCAGTTTTTTGAGATCACATTGTTGGATGCTTGGAGCAGTTTAATTGAGATTTATTGCAATTGGCACTTAATTTCTGGAAATGGTTAGATTAATAAAATGATGGTATTCCAAACTAGATAAATGTAGCCTATCTTAGAACTGTGCAAGATGGGACAAAGGGCAATGGACTAGATGCCACTTCTAAGAAGTGATTTAAGAGAGGTACAAAGGAATTACTCCTAATTTCAAGGCATGTTGATTACTGCTTTGGTTCCTGTAGAATTAGATACTTAAGTGCGCTATTTCAAATAACTGTTTTCATGTTTGCTATTAGCCCAAAGCTAATCCTTTATTTTGGGATCAATTGTGTTTTCCTTCTCCTTCGTATCAGAATATTATCGGAGGATTCTATTAATAAGTGTAACAAACTGGAGGCAAGCCACTCTATTATATTCATGATTTATCATATTAAAACAAGGAATGTTTTCAGTTGAACAAGTCAGTGGAAGTTGATGGAAGGGAGCATCAACTTTCTGAGTTTTTTCATTTGTCTAGATATTTCTTCAAGTAGCTTTTTTTCCAAGATCTGCCATCTCAGAAAAGATGGACCAGGTAAAACCTTCACACAATGGTGATGTGTGTCCTTGTCTTAACAAGCCATACCTCCTGTGTTCCAACCAGCTACCTATGGTTGCAACACAATGTTGTGAGCTATCAAGGGCTGGAAGAGGGCCTCAGGCTCCTTTTCACCCATCCAAGGAAACTGGAACAAGAACACGAAGAAATATCTCACAATTTTGTAAGCTTTCTTGGCCCTTCTTATCAAGAGATGCTACCTATTAAGATACAATCAGTTTAGCTTCCTGAATTCAAAGGGATGTGTCTCCTTTACTCCAGACAATTGGATTATTTATCTGTATCTCTCTATACCCTAATTTGTAGACTGATCACTTCTATCAATGGTTTATAATGATTAAAGCTGCAATCGAAGTCTAATCTAGATAACCCAGTTGCATGTCCTTGGATAGTCCAGCTTTTTCCCCCTTCTTTTCTCCTCCTCCTCTTGAATTAATGATGTCTTGCCAGTTCTAAGTTCCTTCATGATTTTTACCCCTTCTTGATCTATCTCTAAATTGCACCAATGAGGCCAAAGCTGGTGACACTGTAATTTGAGGGAAGAAGTTTTGAAACTGAAAATAGCCTGCAATTTTCTTGCTGTCATAGCCACTTTTGTTTGTGTGTATGTGCGCACACACACACAAAGTAGCATCCTTTCAGGCTGGTAATCTACTAAAGTAAAAAATACAGGAACCGTAGCATCAAACTTTCAAGGAAAAACAATCAATTTCAAATTTCTATTTTTATCTCTGCCTGATGCCTTCCTTTGACCAATTCTACTTTTTATCCAAAAGACATGATGGTGTATTTGGGAATTGGCTTTAGATCATTCCTTAGATTTGAAAAACTCTTGGCAGGTTGAGCTGAAAAGACAAGATGAAAACACTTCTTCCAGCTTCTGTAAATCTGTTTTTGAACCAATTCCCTAGATCTAATAAGAGGGGAGATTATATGGCTGGTGAAAACACTACTTCATAGAAATCATATCCAAAGTAATTGACAAATCAGTTGAAGGATTGTATCTCAATGGCTTTTGATCCAAATAGCTAAATGTTGGGAGGTAGTTTCTCCATGATGAACTAAATCTATAGTCAACTTCCTGGTAATAATTCCTGATTTGTTCCCATGACAGTGCTGGAAAAAATGAGTTCCTAATTCCTGTTTACCATAACTTTGTCACCTGATTCCCAGGTACATAGGCTACACAATGAAGCATGCCCCTTGTTGGAATCCAGCATATTGGGCTTGTACACACAGGAGCTACAGTATGGTGTTCAAGCGATTCATGTTTTGGTAAAGGAAAGAGTTTATTTATTATTAAATTTATATGCCACTCATCCTGCTATCCAAAGCAACTCTGGGTGGCTTACAATGCAATAAGCAAGTAAATATCCAAGTACAGTAGTGGCCAAAATTGTGGAAACCTTTTGGAAAAAGTATATTTTTTGAGGTTTTGGGAAAAATATATTTTGAGGTTTGATGGCTAATAACACCATTTTTTGGAGTATTACCATAAAATATATATATCAATGGAAAGATAATTTAATCAGGAATGTAACGCAACAAAGTTTGTTCAATTATTTGTACTGTATTCTATGAAAGGTTATAGCCAAATAACCAGAAAAAGGAAGCACAATTTGCTTAGGTTGATATCAGGTAGCTTTCCTTCATCTGATTGTAGCCAATGAGTGCGAGTGTTTAGAGAGCCAATCACGTGTCATCTTGTTTTGGCAAGGAGCCAATCAGATCACCGTAGGATTCAGTTATCGATGTCATGTATCGAAGCTGAGAGGAGGACATTGGTCAGTGTGTTATGTGATCGCTATCCAGTTGGTTGGGTTTTTTTGTGTTCTTTCATTTAGTGAGCTTGTAAAATGTAATAAAATTAAAGTAATGGTGCAAAGAGTTGACTGGTTGCCCAGAAAGCAATGTAAACTAGTATTATTAAGTGAACAAGGCTACAGTTATAAAGAAATTAGAAGAAAAATTGGTGGAAACTTAACCAAAGGTGGCATTTCTACTGTACATTTTCTCCAAAAGGTTTCCACAGGTTTGGCCACTACTACCTTTTCTTAGACACCTAGAATCATCTCTTGCAGAGAACTTCATACCCAAGTCTTGAAACAATTGCATGAAGGTCTATTTCTACATAAATATGGATTTTCTAGATTAGTCTCATGATCTACAACTACTTATCCTCCACACCCTAATCCTAATTTTAAAGTCAGTATGCTTTGTTTGGGGTCAGTGAATCCCCTTTAACTAGTTTCAGGTTCTTTGAAGTATTACTTTGGTCTATTCTAAAAACCCTGCCTGGCAATGTGATCGGACAGATTGTGACTTAATTCATCATAATTACTACTATGACTTTTAGTAGTCACTTAAACCTTCCATCCAGCTTTTCTATAAATACAACCAAAGCAGAAAACAAAAGGAAAAGATGCAGAAGGGGCAGAGAAATCTCTCTCTTCCCCATCTGAAATCCTTCCAGATCCTCCTTGTTGATTTTGTCTTCTCTTCTTCCAGATTAGATAATTTAATAAAACCAATATTTCATCAATTGCAGCATTTCAAATGGAATATGCCCAGTTTGTTCAGGTTTTGGCTGTCCAAATCCCAGAGTTTTTGATGAGATATTTTGTATATATTGCACCAACCCATGCTTCACTTAATTGCAGTTTACTGAATAAATCACAGTTTGCTGGGATAGCCTAACCCATTAAGCCATCATTCAAGCTTTACAACTCACAGGGATGGATTGTCACAGCATGCTGAGCCAAACCCAAATCATGCCCATTTTAATTATTCGATATACTGAGCATATTGTATGAACCTAATCTTCGAGGAACCAAGTGTGGTGGAGAAATGTTTATTAGGGGCAAAACGTGATGGTGAAAACTCTTCTGGAAATACAAGTTCTCCTTAATTTATTTGCTGCCCACCTCCAAAGATTTAACTCCCCTTTTTTGCACTTTACTACCAGCCTACATTAAGGTTATTGGCTTAACTGTTTATTCCCTGAGTGCTTCTCAGTCAATGTGTCTGAGATCAATTATTCAGCTGAAAGAATTTTCTGCCAGAAAGGTTTTCTCTTGGTACTTGTAACCAAACTGTGCACACGCATACATACACATCCAGAACACACATACACATGACTTGTGGAAGATTGATTCTATCTACCTTCCATCAAGTGTCCATTCCAGCTGCTGGTCCTTAAGTAATATTCTAAGGGCATTTATGACTTTAACAGAGGGATAGAATCTATATCATGTGAAGTGTTAGGACCACTTTATAAAGCCTTGGTAAGACCACACTTGGAATATTGCATCCAGTTTTGATAGCCACAATATAAAGTAGATGTTGAGACTCTAGGAGAGGGGTATCAAAGTCAATTTCATTAGGGCCGCATCAGCATTGCGGTTGCCCTCAGAGGGCCAGTTGGGTGTGGCCAGGGTAGGTGCAGCCTACTGGGTGGGCATGGATGGAGTGGATGTAGCCTACTGGGTGGGCATGGCCAGTTCTACATCATTCGTGTCAAGGGTGCCTGTGGGGGCCTGGGCAGGAGTGGGACCGATTTGAGAGTCTCTGGCAGAAGGAGGTGGGACCGGGGCAAGTGCCAACGCATGGTCCATTTCTTCATTCCTCACAAAGGGTGACACTTCCCCAGCATGCACCCAGGGGGCAACGGCGACATGGCAGCGGCTGGTTCCTCGCTGTTTCTAGATGGCCTTGTGGAGCTAAGACTGAATGCGTTTCAGCATAGATGGCCACCACAAAATTGTACATTGGCTCCCGGCCAGCTAGGGCCAAGGCAGCGGGGGCCGTTCCTTCATTGTTTCCAGAATGGCTTCGCGGGCCACCTGAAACCACTTCGCGGAGTGCAGAGAAGAGCAACAAAGATGATTAGAGGCTAAACTGAAGGCTAAAACATACAAAGAACGGTTGAAGGAATTGAGTAGGTCTAGCCTAATGAAAAGAAGGACTAGGGATGACATGATAGTAGTCTTCCAATATTTGAGGGGCTGTCACAAAAAAGAGGGTGTCAAACTATTCTCCAAAGCACCTGAAGGCAGGAGAAGAAGTAATGGGTGGAAACTAATTAAGGGGAGAACCAATGTAGAACTAAGGGGAAATTTCCTGACAGTGAGAACAATCAGTGGAATGACTTGCCTCCAGAAGCTGTGGGTGCTCCAACACTGGAGGTTTTCAAGAAGTAATTGAACAACCATTTGTCTGAAATGGGATAGGGTTTCCAGCCTGAGCAGGGGATTGGATTAGAAGACCCCCAGGGTCTCTTCCAACCCTGTTATTCTGACTTCCAGCTCTTATATAAGCAATAGTATTCTGGAGCAGAGACTAGGTTGCCTTGAGAACTAATGTGCACAATTTGTAATCTTCCAAGTGAAGAACAGCTGCACAAATCATAAATGGGCATGCACTCCAGAACGGGAGAAATAAACTCTGCTGGAATAAGATAGATGAAGCAGTAAACAATTTATAAATCACCAACCCTCTTAATTTGAGATGAGTACAACCTCACAGAGATAGCTGTGCTCAGTTCTGTGAAGGGGCAGATGCCAGCAGGTCCCACCCCAAACTTCCAGAAATTCTCCTGACCTTCATGTAGAGGCTTTGTAAGTGGGATCCATACATTGAATATTCCAGATGCACCCCGTATGTGTGTGTGTCGGGGGGGGAGGCAATGTGTGTGCACCCAAAGGTGCTTTTTTAGGAGGCAATTGGACTTTTTTCTTTTTCTTTGAAAGAAGAAGCTTCTTTAGCTTTGACCGGTGGTGGGGAAGGGAAGGATTTATATTATATTTATATAATAAGGATGACAAGTGAAAGGTCTTCAAAGAAAAACAAGAAAAGCACCTTTGGGAAAACCATGACCTGGATGGTTGAGGATCTCCATGGACAACGTATGATTCACAGAGTCAGGACGAGACCGATTAGACAAAAACAATCCCGTAGTTTTGCTACGTACAAAAATTGGTTGATTTGGTAGGGAAAGGTTCGTGATGGGTCATTTTTTCCCTCTCCTGAAGAATGGAGGGATTAATTTTAGGATATTCTGCAAGCGGGAGGCATAAGACTCTGGATTTGGGAGATCCAGGAGCATCTTTTTTATATATAATATATATTTTTATTTTTCCAAACTCTCCCCGATACATATACCGTGATATTTATGAGATGTTAACATACATTCTTCTTACATTCATATATAAGATACTTTTAATAAGATGAAATAAATACATACACATGACTTTTGGTGTTGCTCACCCATTTCACCTTTCACTGTATCTACACTCCTTCTTCTCTACCTTCTTTCTCCCTTTCTTCTCTTCCCTACTTCCCTCTTCTTCCTCTCCTCTTTCCTTCACCACTCTCCTCCCCTTTCTCCCCACTTCTCCTCTTCTCCTCCAACCTTCCTACTTCCTTCTCCCCTCCTTTACTCTTTACTCTCTCCTCTTGAGATCCAGGAGCATCTGAATGTGTAATGGAATGTGTGGAAGACCTTGGGGAGGAGAAGGAAATAGATGCAGCCTAGGAAACAGTGAGAGGAAAGAAGGGAGGTTCAACAGCCACGGAGAGAAAGAAACTTAGGAAGGAAGGACCTGGCCCAATTGATCAGATGTACTGGCAGGAAGTTTGCACTGTCAGACTTGGAAAATTCAATTAATGTAGCCTTACAATAAAGTAGAATTAGTTCATCTGGTCATGCTTCCTGTCTGGTTTAACCCAAGAGGGCTAACATGAAGCTGCCTTTCCTGGTTTTATGACACTGCTTTTTGTTTCTCTATTGACCGGTTTAGGACTTGTTATCCCTCTGCCTTTGTGCCTTGCCTTGTTTCCCATTTTTTAATACCCTTTACTCCTTAATTGCTTTTAATACTGCAGCCCTTATTTTCATTTTACAATCGTTCTCTTCTGCCCGACTCTTTAATAAATTGGTTGGTGTCTGTTGCACTCAAATTTCTCAAGTAGCCAATAATAGCAAGGTAAATGAACAAATTAAATACGTGTGTCTCTGCCAAGCTATGGGATCTGTTGGGAGTCTGGGCAGAATCCACAATTATTTGGAAGAATGAATAAGATTGCTTGGTGTTAAGCAAGACTGTTATTTGTTTAGGCTCTGATTCTTTTTGTACAGCTGCTCAGATACCTCTTCAAACTATCCCAAATCTCAGGAGATCTAGATCAGAGGTCCCCAACCTTGGCAATGTTAAGACTTGTGGACTTCAGCTCCCAGAATTCCTCAGCCAGCTTGGCTGGCTGAAGAATTCTGGGAATTGAAGTCCACAGTCTTAACGTTGCCAAGGTTGGGGACCTCTGATCTAGATAATGTCAAAATTCTTATAAGATTTAGGCATCCTTCTGTAAGAGTTTGGCCATATGTTCATGATCTCTTGTGATCTTTTGAAAGATAGTAAGCTTGTTGTTTTGTGAGATACTGTACAGGTAGTCCCTGACTTACAATAGTTCATTTAGTGACCGTTCAAATTTACAACAGCACTGGAAAAATTGACTTATGACCATTTTTCACACTTACAACCATTGCATGTTACATGTTACAACCTGTGTCACATGATCAAAATTTGGATGCTTGGCGATTGACTCCTAGCTATGACCATTGCAGTGTCCTGGGGTCAGGTGATCCCCTTTGGTGACCTTCTGACAAGCAAAGTCAAGTGGGGAAGCCAGATTCACTTAATGACCGTTTTACTAACTTAACCACTGCAGTAATTCACTTAACAACTGAAGCAATAATGGTCGTAAAACGGGGCATAATTCACTTAACACTTACGTTACTAACTTAAGAACTGCAGGGAGTCACTTAATAATGTGGCACGAAAAGTCACAAAATGGGAGCAAAACTCATTTAAAAACTGTCTCACTTACCAACAGAAATATTCAGCTCAGTTGCGGTGGAAAGTCGAGGACAATCTGTAACTGTAAACTGTATTTCATTTTACTCCCAGAATTCCCAACTTGCATAGGGATTCTGGGTGTTGAAGTCCACAAGTCTTAGAGCGGCCAAGGTCGGACATCTCTGGCTTAGAGGAATCAAATCAAATTTTCAGAGAATCAATGATTCCTGGTTTAAAGGATACACCAGACTGTCAGACAATTGCCTATGTTCCTACCGTATCTCTGTTGTTGTCTTTTCCATTTGTTTTCCTTTTCGCTTTCCTTATTTTTCTCTATTACGTCAGTCTTTCCTTCAGTACTGGTCCTAAATCTTGCTAAATACACCATTAAAAAATAATAACAAATATCATCTTGTATCTCAGGGCTCTTATTTGCCCAAATAACATTTTTACGTAAGAGATTGATATAAGTTTTAGTGACGCCTGTGATTAGCTCTCTGGGAATCCCAAAGTCCTGAAACCCAGTTAACAAGTCACTTATTTGTGTGAAACTTTTTTTCAGCTGCTCTTTTCTGTTCACACATTTAGCAGGAGCAAAGAGACGCCTCTTATCCAGAAAGATAAGAGGTGTATGCTGAACGTTAGATCTTGTGATGAATTGTGATAAAGGGAATTGGGATTATTTAAAACTTGGAAATTATAAATACTAAACATTAAATTTAAATATTAATGGGAAACTAAAAATTGGGAAAAACTAACCAGGACATTGATTGTCTAAAAAAAATTGAATGTTTTTTTTTTTTAATAATTTTTTTATTAAATTTTTTAAAAACTTTTAACAATTATAACATAGTAACCTATTAACTCAACTGAAAACAAACAAATTACATAATAAAAATAAACAATACTAAAAGCTGCTCGGAACCCCCCTCCACAACACCCTCCACCAGCCCACTCCTCTTGTATTTTCGCTCCTCCTCCTCGCCATCCAAAACGCTAACTAAAATTCTACCGAGCATCCTACAAAAGTTATCTAATCCCTAAGCCCCCAACTACAGTTGAGAAACATAAACTAATGTATATTATCTCCCTCCCCCCTCCCCCCCAGGCTTCCCAGAATGAATACAGGGTAAAAACACAAGAAACCCCACTAAACTACTATATTAAACTATTTAACTATATATCAGATCTAGTTCTTTCAACTGATATTTCTTTTGCATATAATCAATCCATTTCTTCCAGTCCATCAAAAACGTTTCATTTGAGTGGTTCTTCAGGTATGCCGAAATCTTGGCCATCTCCACAAGATGGGTAACTTTTAATGTCCATTCTTCAATAGATGGTATTTCAGATGACTTCCAATATTGTCCCACCAACAGTCTTGCAGCAGTAATCAAGTTCAAAATCAACTTAGTCTCTGTGGTGGAACAGTCCTTTGTAATACCCAACAAAAACAACTGTGGTACAAACTCAATACGCTTTTTCAGGATATTTTGAAGAATCCACCATATTTTTATCCAAAAAGCCTTAATTTTTTTGCAAGACCACCAAATGTGAAAGTAGGTAGCGTCCATAGAATCACATCGCCAACATTTGGGTTGCAAATTTGGATACATAGACGATAATTTTTTGGGATCTAAATGCCATCTGTAAAACATTTTATAAAAATTTTCTCTTAGATGCTGAGCTTGTGTAAATTTAACATTTTTCACCCATATTCTTTTCCAAGTTTCCATCATAATTGGGTGACCGAAGTTACCTTCCCACTTAATCATACAGTCTTTAATTAATTCAGTTCCAGAATCAATTTCAATTAAAGCATCATATATTCTTTTAATATGCATCTTTCTTTGATCTCTAATTTGTATAATTAATTTTTCATCATCCTTTAGAGAAAAACCCATCTTGACATCTTTTTGCCATCTGGCTTGAAGTTGTGCGTGATAAAACCAATTATGAGCTATACCTTCCTCCCTTAATTTATCTAATGATTTCAGTTCTAGACTATTCCCTTCTTTATTTAAAAGTTTATCATAGGGCACCACGTCTTGGATTTGTTGTATACCTATGCTCTGTATTGCGTGTCTGGGAACTGTCCATAAAGGAATTTTACCATTTAACTTATAATAATACTTTTTCCAGACTCGCAAGACAGAGTTTCTTATTATATGCTCTTTAAAACCCCTATCCAGTTTTTTATCATAAACTAAATACGCGTGGAGCCCATATACTAACCCATATCCTTCTATATTTAATATTCTTTCATTTGTTAAATTAATCCAATCACTTAAAACCACTAGAACTGCTGCATAGTAATATAATTTAAAATTAGGCACTTTCAAACCACCTCTCTCTCTTGTGTCTTGAATAATTTTAAATTTGACCCTTGGTTTCTTGCCATCCCAAATAAATTTGTTTATACCTTTCTGCCATTCATCAAGATTGAATAGGATTAGAGCATCAGAGGAATTAAGGGGGGTACAAATTAGACAACATGATTATAGATTATGTGCCTTTGCAGACGATTTACTTGTGACGCTAACTCAGCCAATACAATCGGCTCAGAGTTTGATGGAAATTATTCGAAATTATGGAAAAGTTTCAGGTTTTAAACTAAATTTATCCAAGACAAAGATGTTGGTTAAAAATCTTGATAATAAATTAAAACAAGATTTGGAAAGAATAACGGGATGCGAGATAGTTAAAAAAGTTAAATATTTAGGAATTTATATAGAAGCTTCAAATGGTAAATTATATAAGAATAATTATGAACTCTTATGGTGTAAAGTACAAAAAGAATTGGAGAATTGGAAAAAACTACAATTATCTATGTTGGGCAGAATAGCCGCTATTAAAATGAATGTATTGCCGAAATTTTTATTTTTATTTCAAATGTTACCAATACTTAAAAAGGATAAAAAAATTGAATGTTAAAACAACTAGGGTATGTATAAACAAAAATTATTGATAAATGTAAGAAAGTTATTTTTATTTAATTGATATAATAAGAATTGTATTAATTTTAAAATGAGACAGTAAATACCAAGGGGAAAACAGAGGAAATATTTAATGTAATAGTTTGAGATCTGTACTAAAGATATTTGTATGTTATTGAATTATTGACCAACTCAGCCGCCATGTTGCTTTTCAAATATATAAATAGTGAAATTAGAAAATCAATAAAACTTTTTCAAAAGAAAAAAAGAAAAGAAAACTTAACAGATTCCTTACACCTTTGGGCTAGCTTGTTACTATCACTGGGAAGAAAACTTGACAAACGAGATCTTTTCAGTTTCTAATAACTCTCGAAGTGCAACTAAGGAGCCTGTGATTTACCATGTTATTAACATGTATTCTTTTTGGCAGAGCTAAAGAATGTTGGATGAATGTGATTTAAAGTTTTGTTTTTTAAAAAAAAATCGATGGAAGGATTGTCCCTTGGAGAACAAACCTGTTCTCCACTTTCCTCCTTTTAATTTATTTGTCCTACCCAATGTCTGTCTTTTAAAATATCTTAGTTCCTTTCCTGGACATGGTGCCTGAAAACTTTTATTGCAACTACTGTTCCCCAAAGAAAGGGAATTTGTGGCAGATTCATATTTCACAGTGCTCAAAATATGCGCTTAAGAATTGCACTGCAGAAGCTCTGGTACAGCTGGCTATTTAACATTTCCCTGTGCTCCATAAAAATGTCAGGCACAGTTCCTGCTACGTTGGGAAGCTGGAAGAATGGAGCCTGGAACAGAGGTAGTTCATCAATTGCAGAATAACAAAAGACCAGTGAAAGGCCTATGCAAAGGCCTTTGGTGCTATCTGGTGATATAAACTGGCTTATTGCTTAGGGAGTGTATTGCTGTCATGGAATTTTATCTCTGGTTTGAATTGATTAGTCAGCTTCAACTTTTAGTTAAAGCCAATGAAGGAATGATCTGGTAACTCTAGTACAATAACATCTGGTGAGCAGCAAATCCTCAATCTCTAATCTCCATGAAAGTAAGATGTACAATGTACAACTGTGCAGAAGATAGTCTGGAACTCTACGCCCTGGGTCTTCTACTGAGGTTATAAGGAATAGTCCTACCTTGAAAGTGGAGCAAATCAAATCAATCATATATAGTTAGCTGAATCAGAGGTTGTGTTTTTGTGATCTTCCAGATGCTTCTGTGTATCTTCAGAGGTCAAATTTCTGTGAACCTGAAGTTGTTGTTGTTTTAACCATTCAGCTGTGTCAGACTGTTGGTGACATTATAAACAAGGGCTCTCCATGCTACCCTGTCAAGCACAGCTTTGTTCAATTGTTGTATGTTCCCACTTGCATCAGATTTGATGTTATCCACCCAGCATGTTCTTTGCTTGCTGCTTCATCTAGTTCCACTAACCATTTCTAGCATTACTGGCTTCCCCAATGAATTTGCTGGAGTATTGTGAAAATACTTATATTATAGTTCAACAATGTCTTCAGGCCCACTGATTTTTCTACAGAGATCACCTGGGATCTACCAGGAATAGATCACCTGCCCTTGCAGAGCAGTTCTCTCCTGTTCTGTAGTATCCTACTGTGTGAAATCAGCAGATGGTGATCAACTCAAGATTGTGCTGCTTGAAATCAGTGATCCGTTTTCCACAGGGCACATAAAGACCAATATTATCACGAGGTCATGATACAAACACCACATCTTACATATTTGCATCAGATATTGAGACTCAAGTATGTAATGACAGCATTTGTGTGATAAGGCCACCAAGCATATGTCATAATTTTGGCATTATTTCTGTTGTTTGGGAGGTTGCTGCCATTTTTATTATAGAAATGAAAATAAATAGGTGTGTTAAGAAATGTTTTAAAACTTCTCCTTAAATATGATAATAAATAAACCAAAAATTCCCAGTCCCCTCCAGAGATGCTGTTACATCTCCACCCTGTTCGTGGTGGCCTCTGGCAGAAGCAACTTGAACAAGGGAGACACATTCTTGCTTCCCAAGTAATTTACACTGGAGGAACATTTTAGATGTGTTGGAAACATGGTGATGGAGGTAGCTTAAACCTAAATATTGAGGGAGTGGCCATAGATAGTCTCATTAGGGACAACACTTAACTGAGAACTTCAACAGTGCCATACCACGAGATCTCAGGCTTTGGTCTAGAATGAGAAGTCAAGACATTCCTAGGAAAGAAGGCAGTGACCAAGGACTGTTTGTCATGTCCAAGAAAACAACATAAATGCATCTAAGAAATCATGAAGAATTAAGTTTGAGGGCGCCTTGGGGCTCTCTGGGCTTGGTTGTTTGTTGAAGACCATTTCATTACCCAAGCTAGGTAACATCATCAGTTTGGATAATGAAATGTCTACAAGAAAACAACCAACTCAGAGAGCACCAAGTCCCCCTCATTTCAACCCTGAGGTACAAATATTCTCCTTGAACTAAGCCTGACAGGAAACCATCTTTCCTCATTCCTATTCTTAAACTAAGAATCATGTTTCCTTTAGAAGTAAACATTGTGTACATAGATGGTCTCCAGCTTTAAATGGTTACTTTCACTTCTCTCTCTCTCTCTCTCTCTCTCTCTCCCTCCCAACGCCCTCCTCTCTCTCTGTCTCTCTCTCGACTGTCTCTCTCTCTCTGTCTCGCTCTCTCACCTCCCTCCTCCCTCCCTCCCCTCCCTCCCTCTCTCTCTCTCTCTCTCTCTCTCTCTCTCTCTCCTCTCTCTCTCGCTCTCTCTCTCTCTCTCTCTCTCTCTCTCTTTCAGTCCACCCTAGCAAGAAGTGCTGGAAAACAATGGAAGCTCTGGGGCTCTTGACAAACATCCCCTCTTTTCATTTGCTTTCAGAGTTTCCCGCTGCATTTGTAATAATAGACCATGCCTTTCCTGATTTAATATTAGTCAGACCCTTGGCTTAATTGGGGTGCTTTGCCAGTGTCTTTGATTGCAATAATATGAAGTTTTGCCAACGCTTAGATTTTCCGGCAATGCTTTTTGCAATTCATCTGCATTCAACAAAACGTGGCACCTATGACTATAGGGACAGGGTAAAGAAAAGGAAAGGGAAAAAAAAAACAACTCCACAATTTCCTCCTGAACCTGAGGCACATGTCTATGAATGATAAGCCATGTTCCTTCTTTTGTTTCTGAATCAAACAATATCATTTTGGAGGGAAGAAATGTGAGGTGAGATAGAAAAGAAAAAGGATTTATAGCAAGTGGAAAATCTCTGGGAGATTTATTCAAGAGAATAGCTGTACCACAATTAACTTAGGATAAAGAGTGGCTTTATGCAGAACATCTCAGATGTGAAAACACACTCACACATACACACACACACACACACACACAAACACACACACACACACACACACACACACACACAGAGAGAGAGAGAGAGAGAGAGAGAGAGAGAGAGAGAGAGAGAGAGAGAGAGAGAGAGAGAGATGTATAAAATGGGAAGAGTGAGACTTTTACAGCCCTTAACCACTGAAAAACTGTGTTCAAAATAATACACAGGTTAAGTTGACTTTGGTACTTGCAGACATCAAGCAAATCCACTACTTGAGCTGCAGGCAGCTGGCAGTCAACAGAAGTAGCCTGCAGTACTGCATTCTAACCACTGCACCACTATGGTTCTTTCCTTCCTTCCTTCCTTCCTTCTTCCTTCCTTCCTTCCTTCCTTCCTTCCTTCCTTCCTTCCTTCCTTCCTTCCTTCCTTCCCACTTAGCAATACCACTTAGACTTATATACTCCTTCACAGTGCTTTACAGCCCTCTCAAAGCAGTTTACAAAGTCAGCCTCTTACCCCCAAAAATCTGGGCCCTCATTTTACTGACCTTGAAGGATGGAAGGCTGAGTCAACCTTGGGAGTGTCAGGATCGAACTGCCAAACTGAAGTCAGCTGGCAGTCAGCAGAATTAACCTGCAGTGCTGCATTCTAACCACCGCACCACCACAGCTCAACATGCTGGTCCCCTTCTATTTTATGTCGTTCCCTTCCCGATATAGCAGATTTTAGAAGTTGTAAATAGGATGTCAGGACTCATTCCTCAGTTTTTGTGTTTGTGATGCATTTGGAGAGATTAGATTAGCAGCTGTTAAGGTGAGTGTGAGTGGGAGGAGGTGTGCAATTAATGGCTTTCAACAACAATACATTGGATGAGATAAATACATGTTTTACTTACACTTAACTGCAGAATGTCGTGCAGTATACAATCCCAAAGGCTTGGTTGTTTTTTAAACAAAACTGTTTTACAATGAGAAGGGGGGAAGGGAAAAGAAGTAGTAAAAAAATGACATTTCCCACTTTTAAGCAGAGACTTTTCCTTTTCAAAATTATTTTGATGTCGAGGCTGCTGGTGAGCACAAAAATGAAAGAAATGCTTCAGTAATTTTAAATTGCTGCCTGCATGTGTGTGAGTAATATATAAAATAATTGGATATTGGTGTGTACCTGACTTATTTCAATTCTTCTGAAAGAAGAGAATCTATGTAGCGGTGGAGGGGTCTAGGACAACTCAAAGTGGACAACTTGCCACAGGACAAGTCAACATGCGATAACTGTACTCTAGACCTGTTCCTCTCTTAATAACATTAATAATAATAATGTTGTTGTTGTTGTTGTTGTTGTTGTTGTTGTTGAAATTCCAATATTTTAATAAAACTTAAGAAAGGAGGAAGAGGCAGATGGTCGCCCTAATAATATTAAGAGAGGAATGGATCTAGAGTACCATTATCTCAGTTGTCCCATGGTGAGTTGGCTGTAGTGAGGTGTTCCATTCTGCTGTGGAGTCCTTGGTGACCGTTGATCTTGGTTGATACCAGTCACTGCACTGATAACGTTACCTGGTCTGGGAATGAAATATCTTCAAGCAAGCAAGCAAACTCATAGACAGCATCAAGAACTGCTCAGTGCAGTATCTCAATTCCTTCCTTGTTTACCTGCTAAAACTGAACAAGCCCCTCACCCTTTCCCAATATCACACAGTGTTAAAATTATCTGATTCGTTCGCTCATTGGATAAGAAAAAAGGCAATTTAGATAGAGCAAAGATAACAGTTTATCAGTTTAACAGAGTTTTATCCCAAAAGGCTCTCAGTGATGATTACCAATGAGAAAATTTATCCCACCTATTTAAATAGGCAATCTAAAAGACGTGACAAATGGACTAAAGGGGTATGGAGAAGGAAGACAAAATAATAATAATAATAGCAATCTCAGGGAATTTAGCCTAAGACCAATGTTCTTATTATGCAACAACTATCTGCAGCCTCTCCCTTCAGCTCTGCCTCTCCAATGCAACACTTAACTTTGGATGAAAAATCCAAATAATCATAACGCTCGTGACAGTGATAGCCTAAACTGAAACTAATAATGGTGGAATGCCCACCATTTTGCCTCTTTTTATATCCACTGCTGTAAGGTGTCTAAACAATAGAAAGTGAAGAATTTGAGGATATTTTACCAACAGCATTGTAATGAAGACAACTTAAAGTGGCAAGAGTTATGCTAACACAATAAAAAGAGGAAAAGGGAAAAAGAGAGGAGAGGAGAGGAGAGGAGGAGAGGAGAGGAGAGGAGAGGAGAGGAGAGGAGAGGAGAGGAGAGAGAGGAGAGGAGAGGAGAGGAGAGGAGGAGAGAGCAAGCTAAATTATAAAGCTATAGCTCTTATTGCTATTAGTTGAAACCAAGGGGAATCACTGTTAGTTGGATGATAGTGGGAAAAGTCTAAAGCAGCTGAGTTTTCAGCTAACCATAGAATCTCCCTCCTCTCTACCACTTTACAATGCCTTGGTAAGGCCACACTTGGAATCCTGCATCCAGTTTTGGTCACCACGATGTAAAAAAGATGTTGAGACTCTAGAAAGAGTACAGAGAAGAGCAACAAAGATGATTAGGGGACTGGAGGCTAAAACATATAAGGAATTGGGTATGTCTAGTTTAACGAAGAGAAGGACAAGGGGGGACATAATAGCAGTGTTTCCAATATCTCAGGGGCTGCCACAAAGAAGAGGGAGTCAAGCTATTCTCCAAAGCACCTGAAGACAGGACAAGAAGCAACGGATGGAAACCAATCAAGGAGAGAAGCAACCTAGAACTAAGGAGAAACTTCCTGACAGTTAGAACAATTAACCAGTGGAACAACCTGCCTCCAGAAGTGGTGAATGCTCCAATACTGGAAGTTTTTAAGAAGAGACTGGACAGCCATCTGTCCGAAATGGTGTAGGGTTTCCTGCCTGAGCAGGGGGTTGGACTTGATGACCTTCAAGGTCCCTTCCAACTTTATTATTATTGTTGTTGTTGTTATTATTGTTATTGTTATTTTACCTTGGGGATAATTAGGGAGACCCCAAGCATTTTTCTCCCTCTCCCTCAATTAAACCACCAAACTGAGTTCAGCAACTCATTATTTTTATTTTAGTTAACTATAAAATCAACTTTTACTTGCCGGGAATTTTGGTGAAGGTTGCCATCTTCTCTTGAGGGACTTTGTTGCAATCAGAATTCATTCACAGCAGCAAGGCCAGAAAACTGCCTTAAGTTAATGATATCAACCTTCAAGGCCAGACTGCCGACAGCTTGTCTTTCGGGGT